>PVJO010006185.1:0-91249 GCA_004026905.1 Hystrix cristata
CCGGGGAGGGACACCCAGAGAGGGACACCCAGAGAGGGACGCCCGGGGAGGGACACCCAGAGAGGGACGCCCGGGGAGGGACACCCAGAGAGGGACGCCCGGGGAGGGGCGCCCAACCGGAGAGGGACACCCGGGGACGGGCGCCCAACCGGAGAGGGACACCCGGGGACGGACAACCGGAGAGGGACGGCCGGGGACGGACAACCGGAGAGGGACGGCCGGGGAGGGGCGCCCAGAGAGGGACGGCCGGGGAGGGGCGCCCAGAGAGGGACGGCCGGGGAGGGGCGCCCAGAGACGGACAACCAGAGAGGGACGCCCGGGGAGGGACGCTCGGGGACGGGCGCCCAGAGAGGGACACCCAGGGACGGACAACCAGAGAGGGACGCCCGGGGAGGGACACCCGGGGAGGGATACCCAGAGACGGACAACCAGAGAGGGACGGCCGGGGAGGGGCGCCCAGAGAGGGACGGCCGGGGAGGGACACCCAGAGACGGACACCCCAGAGACAGATACCCAGACACAGCAACCCCAGAGATGGACACCACAGGGAGTCTGAGGACTTGGCTTGGCTTCTGTTTTCATGGAACTTGGGAAGTGGTCAGCAAGGTGACTAATGGGGCTTCTTCCCAATCAGCTGCATCTCCACTTCGTGTCAGAGGGAAAGCCTGACACTGATGGGGTCTTAGTCTTAGAACAAGCACTACAGGGACTAAAGCTGCCACGCCCAGGGATGCAAATGAGTCGTAACTGGGCAGGCAGGGTCACCGGGGGTCAGCTTGAAGCCTGAGCCCCCAGGAGTGACAGTGTGGGCTCTAGAGGTGCGAGGCCGTGTAGGTGGGGAGCCTGAGCAAGCTCCAGGAGCCCCTCTCAGGGAAGTCACGATCACCAGCTCAGGACACGTAGACCACTGTCCCTGGGTAGAATATCCGCCCATCCCCACTCATGTTCTCTAACAACCCCCCATCAGCACCATGCCAGGCACCCACTCCCCTGAGGAGGGCATTGATCCCGGAGGTCCTCCAGACCTAATCCCTCCTGTGAGGCTCCACCTCCCTACACCACTGCCCTGGTGTGACCTTGGAGTCACATCCAACTGTAGCTTGGTCAAGAGAGGGATGGGATGCCCAGCACCCGAAGGTGCAGAGGTCACACCGCGGGTGATACCCCAGCTGGATGAGATGGTCCCACGGCCAGAGAAGGTCACTGCGAGCCCCGAGCCAGTGATGGGAACCCGGGCTGCAACCAACACAGGCCAGAACAGAAGAGTCAGGCTTCTCGGAGAAAAGGAGTTTCATATTAGTCCAAGGAAAAATAACTAAAATAAAATATTCGGTACCTTGTGCATTTTAGGAAAAATTTGAATCTCTCATCTCTGCAAAAACATCCTTTTTATACTTATTTTTAAAAAAGAGAGCCCTAGCAAAAGTGTCAGCATTGCCAAGTTGCTCAGCTACACAGATTGTTGTGTTGTTTCCTTGTCCGTTTATTGAAATCTGTGCTAAGAAAGTGTCTGCTATTATTTACACAAATTACACAAAGACCAGAGCAGTGTTTTACAGGAATGTCAGGAGGGTAAAAGGGCGGGGGGAATCCCTGTACCATAATGAATACAGATATTATCTCCTCACCCAGAGCAAAGTGGGGCCTGTCGGTCTCCTGTCCACTTTCTAAGGTAAGATATGGATCATTAACCACACAGCAAACAACCCGGCAGCATGGTAGGTATGCAGTGCCAAGCTGAACTAGCAGAAAAAGCAGCAAGTTCCTGTCAGAGCCCCTACGCCGAGTGCCCAGTTCATGGCTGGAGCCACCTGGGAACCGCCCAGCTCAGCAGGAACACATGCCTGCCCCTTCCCAGGTGGCCCAGGTGGCAGCTGGCATCGGGGAGAATGTCAGCAACGTCTCTGGACTTTACAACTAGCCAAAACCTGCCTTTCTTCTTTTACCGCTATAAAATTCTTTTTACTTTAATTGTAAAATTGAATTCTAAAATTATGGTCTCCAAGAATTTCAAAGTGTTTCTGAATTTTTATCTTTAAAAGCTCTGCTAAGTCCTCTTAAATAGTATTTGAAACACTATAACTAGCCCTATGAAATGATTATGGAGACAAGGGCCATCACGGACCCTGGCTAGTCTGACTTCTCTGTGGTCACGGGTGCACACAAAAGCAGCTTTGTTCTGACCGTGTGACACACATTTACACACACACTCCCCTAAGTAGATCAGTCATGGGGGAGCAAACTGTAAATGTTCACGGATAACTTATCTCATGACCACTCACTGAGAAGGTGATAAAAGGCAGCAGTGGGAAGTTAGAATCACAGAACTGTAGAACAAGAATGGGAAGAACCAAAAAGATCACGCTACTCAGCAATCTCCCTTTTGAGCTAAGAAAACCAGGGTGAGGACGAGTGGTGGCCTGGACAGGTCATGCTGGATGCAGTTGAGTCAGGCCAGCCCCAGGCTCCTGGTTTGTCCACTTAAGGTGTTAGAATCATACAGGTTACAAAGGTCTCCTCTTTGGGCTGATCTTGCACTTAGACTGACAGCACTCCCGCAGCTCAGCATCCCGTGGATCCTTTCTGGTTACAACCAGTCCCAAGCTCTCCTGACACACCAGCTCTGTCCATGGCCAGGTTGCACTCTGCTGACCCCAGACCCACCTTGGCCCCACTTGACTGATTCCTAACCATTGTGTCTCCCATCTTGCCCTAAAGCAAAGCAGGAAGGAAGGTCTGGCAGCTTTTGGGGAGAGTCTTGGAGCCCCTGGGAAAACTTCTCCTCTTGGGTCTCGCTGTGTCTGCTCTGAGGGACACCTGCCCACCACACGTTCTCAGGGTCACAGCCCCGGCCATGTCCCGGTGCTGCCTGTGTTGGAGCTGGTCCTTGGAGGACCCGCAGAAGATGTCCACACCAAGATCCCCGCCCCCTGCAAAGCAGAAGCCCGGATTTTTAGCACTTTCCCTAAATCTCCATCTGCCCAGGGCGCTCATCACTACCTTGGCATTTATGACTGGCTAGGGGAGAAAGTGAGGAAAATCCAGCCTGAAAGTGATCCAGGTTGAGGCCAGTGAACAGTGTGTCCAGTGTGCCTTCTCCCTACCTGAGGCGGGCACCCTACCTGGGTGTTGGTAGCAGCTGGAACGTACCTCCCAGCAGCAGGTGCTGGCATCCTATCCCTGCCAGGCTGTCCCCAAGAGCGGCCCAGGGTGCCCCTCCCAGACCTGTGCTCTCACGGCCTCTGGATGCAGGGTGGAGCTCCAGGGGCCCCGGGTGAGAGGAGCACAGGGTGGAGTTGTGACCTCAGGCACAACTCCACAGCCCAGCGCCAGCTCCAGCTCCAGACCTTGGTGGGGACAAAGCCACTTCCGTCCTCCGAGAAGAGCCAGTACTCTGCGCCACATTCAGGCCCCGGCCCCAGGATCGAGCACTCCCTTCTGACTCAGGGGCCGGGCTGGTCCCTGGGAATGACAGAAGCAGCACGGGGGGTTGATCTACCTGCTCTGTCTTTGCCCTGTGTCCATGGGGAGATGTCCTCTCCTACCTCACCACACACTCCTCTAGGACGGAAACAACCAGAACCTAAGACACAACACCCCATTCTCATCCGTGGACAGAGGGGTCCCAGGAGAGGATGTCCCTGCCCAAGACACAGGTCCTCCTGGAAGCTAGGCCACAGAGTCAAGCACCCTAGTGGGGCACACTGAGAGTGGGACCAAGTCATGGTGGTCAGGGTGACTCCGGGAGCCCAGGGCGCCTATCAGGACCAGACCACAGGCTGAGGGAGCCGGGGCCCAGGAGGGCCGGGAGGGCCAGGAAGGAAAGGAGCCACAGGCAGGACCCTGGGGCAGTCGGGGTCCTGAGTTGTGAGACAGCAGAGTCCGCACATGGGCTGATCCCCTAAACTAAGGGGCCCCACACTGTGTCATGTTCTGTGAAGGTGGAAATATGAAAAGCTCATTAACCTTTCCATTTGACACGGAATTTTAAAATGAAGCTTCTCATTGCAATAGATAGATGAGAGAGAGATTGTGTAGTAGTATAATTCATAAACTGATAGGTAGATACACATGATAAAGATGAGAGATGATAAATATACACAGTTGATACATCAATAGGCAATAGACAAATGATGACAGGTGATAGATGAATAGGTAGATTGCCAGGTAGATGCAGACAGAATCCATTTGAGAGGATCCGGCTGTGGGAGTCGATCTCATCACCGTCGCACTCTTAAATCCCATCAGACTGGCTCCCTGATGCCGCACCCAAAGGCGTTTGCAGTGTCACCCTCGGGCAGGTGTGCCCAGGTGGGTCTAACACTGAGGGAGTCACAGAGCTGGCCAGCCGTCACGGGCGGTGACAGAAGCTTCGGGCTGCAGCTTTGCCTCTGGTGTGTGGTCACCAAGTCTGTCAGCAGCCCACAGAACTGACGTCTCCCTTCCCGGGTCTGCAGGGATGATAGAGCTTGTATACTGTGGGCCATAGCTATCGATGTTTCCACATTAGAAATTAATGAGAATTATTTTTTGAGACAGGGTCTCACTTGGTAGTTCAGGCTGGCTTGAACTCTCTGTGTAGCCCCAACAGCCTTGAGCTCAAAAACAGAGACTTTCCTAAAACACAGATTTACACAGTACTCACGCTGTCGCTCTACCTGTCGCGGAAGCAATGGCAGTGTCCCACATGACACGCACCCTGGAACGCCCCATGCCACACTCCTGCAAGAACAGCGTGAAAGGCAGACGCTGCCGGACTGTTGGGAAGGTCACTCCGACCTGGAGAACTCCTGGCAGGCCTTCCGCACTGGCAGGGTGCCCAGAGCCTGCCCTGGGGATTCCCGCCCGGTGCTGAAGCCCAGCAACACGTGTTTTCATTGCCCAGAGGGACCCCGCACCCCCATCTCCTCACCTGGGTCTTTGTGCCTCCCTCACCGCATCCCCCATCAGGAGGGGTCTCCTGCTTGGGAGCTGAGCCCGAAACGTATGCAGATTCCCATTACAGATCCCTGGTTTTGTGTGATTTCTTCACTAATACTGCCTTCGCAGTCCTTACCTTTCCTCCTTCCACCACCAGCGTCTGCATGTTTGTCTAACCTTTTCCTTGCCCTATATGCTGCTTTGCCTTTCAGAAGCCAACTCCCTTCCCGTTATCTCCACCTTGACTTTGCCCTGGGGAAGGCCCCTCCCCAAAGCTACACAGCTCCTGGGAGTATTGAGGTGACCATGCCACCTGCCGAGCCCAGCGGTACACACGTGACCCGGAGCAGCTTGTCAGACAATCTGCCCTAGAATTCCAATTAAGAGCAGTGGTGAGATGCATCTGGGCCCACATGGCCTGAGAGGGTGCTCAGCGCTCGGGCCCGGCTGCCCAGCCATGATGTTTGTACCAGCTTGCATTCCCACCAACAGTGAAGGAGGATTCCTTTTTCACCACAGCCATGCCAGCATTTGTTATTGTTTGATTTCCTAATGATTGCCGTTCTTTCTGGAGTAAGATAGTATCTTAGCGTTCTTTTAATTTGCATTTCTCTGATGTCTAGAGATGTTGAATATTTTTTAATATATTTGTTGACCATTTGTATTTCTTCTAACATGTCTGTTGATTTCTCCTGACCATTTCTTTCCTGGGTCTTTAGTTTTAGGTGGTTGAATTTTTTGCGTTCTTTATATGTTCTAGATATTAGTCCTCAGTCCTCTGACTGAGGAGTAGCTAACAAAAAATTTTTTCCCACTTTATAGGTTGTATCTTCACTCCACTGATTGATTCATTTGCTCTACAGAAGCTTTTTAGTCTGATATAATCCCATTTGTTAATTCTTGTTATTTCTTGTACAATTGAGGTTCTCTTTTATAGTTTATGGTATAAAATCCTTTCCTATACCAATGTCTTCACATGTTTTACCTATTTCATCTTCCAGTAGGCTTAACGTTTCTGTTTTAATGTTTAGATCTTTGATTCATTTTTATTTTAATTTAGTACATAGTAAAAGATCAGCATCCAGTTTCAATCTTCTGTGCACAGATAACCAGTTTTCCCAGCACCACTGGATGACTAGGCTGTCTTTCCTCCAATACATGTTTTTGGCCTCTTGGCAAAGATCAAACATTTGAATGTGTCTGGGGTATTTTCATATCCTATAGTATGTTTCACTATCCACTAATCCACCCATCTGTTTTTGTTCCAGTATTGCTATGCTTCCTGCTTTGCTCTTGTTGCCCAAAATCGCTTTTGCTATTCTGGATCTTTTCTGGCTTTGGATAGATTTTAGGATTGTTTCCTCTAGTTCTGTAAAGCATACTGTTGGTATTTTGGTTGGGACTGCTTTGAATCTGTATGGCAGCTTTGGGAGTACGGCCATCCCGACAGTATCGGCCCTTCCTGTCCAGGAGCGGGCACATCTTTCCATTTTTGAATGTCCTCATCAATCTCCTTTTTCAGAGTGCTGTAGTTTTCCTCGTAGAGGTCCCTCACTTCCCTGGATAGGTTAATTCCTAGGTATTTCATTTTTCTCGAAGTGACTGTGAATGATACAGTCTTCATAGTTTCCTTCTCCTCGAGTTCATTGTGCTATACATAAATGCTAATTATTTTTGTGTATTGATCTTGTATCTTGCTACTTCCGGAAGTTGGTTATTAATTCTAAGAGTTTTTGGTAGAGTTCTTTGTATCTTCTGTGTAGAGTATCATGCATCTGCAAATAGTTATAATTTGAGTTCTTCCTTTCCTATATGTATCCCTTTTACTTCTTTCTCTCACCTGATTGTTCTGGCCAATGTTTCAAGTACTATGTTGAACAGAAGTGTTAGTGGCGGACATCCTTGTCTTGTTCCTGATTGCAAGAGGAGAAATCTCCTTAAAATCTGGAAAATGCTTTTAGCTTTTTCCCATTTAATGAAAGAATTCTAATGAATAAAGAACTTCCCTGTACACACATGTAACATATGTGTAAACCCAGGAAAACGTAAGCTCCGTAAGAATGCTGTGAGTGCTACCTGACAAATCTTTGTAAACTATCCATCATCCCATGCACGCACATGTGCACACACATACACACACACACTCCACGTAACTATACAAAGACATCATCACTAACTTCAAAAAATAACTTCCTAGCCAGGTGTGGTGGTGCACACCGGGAGGCTGAGGCGGGAGGACAGAAAGTTTGAATACAGAAATGTAGCAACTTGGTGAGACCCTGTCTCACAATAAAAAATGTTTTATAAGTCTGGGGATGTAGCTCAGTGCAAAGGCCCTTAGTTCAATCCCCAGAACCACAAAGAAAAAAAAAAATGAAGTTCCTTAAAATGATTTATTGTCACCACAATCTCCTAATTTAATGACACTTCTCTGCTTGGGCCTATGATTAAAGACACTCAGAATTTGAAACTGCAGGAAACCGCGCCACTTCTGATCATCCTACAAGCAGACAGGAGGAGGACCCAGAAGAGAGCATGGCCAAGGCTCTGTGGACACCCCTCCTGCCAGCCACCGTGCACACAGGACACCGTGTTTCGGAGCACAGCAGGAGTGGTGGGATAAGGGAAAACGTGCTGAGCAGAGCTGCAAAATGGGGTGCAGCATCCTCCCTGAAGCTTACTTAGTCTTTGAAAACGCTGGTTCTCCTAATGCCCTTTCTTTTTTTGTGACATGTTCTGCCTTTTTTTAATTTCTAAGAAAATATCAGCGTATATTTGAAATTCAATATATATCCAGCATATATCATGTCCAGCAGTTCATTTTATCCCTGGAAAGACCTAATTTAATCAAACAACCCAGAAAGTCTTCAGCACAGACACCCAGTAGAGTAGCAGATACAGCCCTGTCATGTTTCAGTTGTGCACTTAGTGGATTTTAATTTAAAGAGAAACTGGACTCCTGAGGGTAGCTATACCTGCTGATGACACTTAGTCCACTTCTTAATTTTTTTAAGAAGAAACAGGGCCTTGATCCCATGAACCCCTCAGAAAGCTACACTTAGCTTGTAGTGTTGAATGCTCTTCAAGGAATTTTGAAATATTCTTGTCTTGTTACTTTTCAATAGTTACTTTGTTTGCTTTTCTTGCTTATATAGTCCACAGTTTACCTTTGCTTGCCTCTCAAGAATGTAAATTTTTTATGCAAAATGCTCTGAATTAACATACCTGTAATTATGTAATTGTTAAGAAAACAGACTGGTTTTTTAAATGGGTAAAAGACTTATCAAAAGAAGCTATAAATGGCCAATCAGTGTTTGGAGAATCCCCAACATCTTGAGTCACTAAGAAATGCAAATCAAAGCCACAATAAGCTATCACTTCATACTTGCTCAGATGACTACGACAAAAAGATAATGACAAGTGCTGAGGAGAGGTGGCGGGATCAGAAGACTCAGGCGGGTAGAGATGTGAGGCGACGCTATGACTTAAGCCCACGAGGCGCACAGTGACGTGTGCCACACAACCGCGTCTGTGGCTGTAACACCTGGACGTTCTTCAGCAAGCCTGCAGGCCACCATCCGCTGTGTTCTGTCCCCGAGGCTACATGCTGGAAGCCTCGTTCCTGCAGTTACAGTGTCAAGAGGAGGTAGAACCTCTCAGAGGTGGCCCTAGCAAGAGGCCGTGGAGTCACCAGGGCACCGACCCTTCTTGGAGGGTGTGTGCTGGTCTCAGAGTGAGCACAGTGTGGAAAGCGAGGTCACCACACACCCTCAGCTCCTGCACTTGGCCACTTCTCTTTCCATTCCTCCTTGACTTGTGACCTAGCCAGCATGCGTGCTGGTGCCATGCTGTGTAGACTCGCCAGTGCCCAGGATCCTGAGCAGACAATCTTGCTGCTTCATGAAGCATGTAGCCTCAGGGATGTTGCTACACCAAAGGAAAATAGATTGATACACCATAGAGCCGGAGCCAGCAATTTCACTCCCAGGTACACACTCAAGAGAAGAGGAGAGGCATGGCTCTCAAAAACTCATGCACAAATACAGGCAGCAGCATCATGCCGCTTAGCCAAAGGGAGGGAGCAACCCAAGTTCCATCAACTGAAGAACGGGTAAGGAAAACATCCATGCAGAATATCACTCAGCCATGGAAAGTAATCGGGTGCTGATTCATGCTACAACATGGATGAACCCTGAAAAAAAGATTACCAAATTGAAACGGAAAGACTGTGAATATTAGAAAGAAGCCAGTCCTCGATGCCACATCTGACACCATTCTGTTCGCACGAATACACGCAGGCAGACGTGGAGTAGACTGGTGGTTGCTGAGAAGCTTGGAGTGGGGGGAGAGGGAGCATCTGCAAAGCATGGATTTCTTTGGTGATGAAAAGGTCCAACTCTGCTGTGGCACAGCTCTGTGATTACACCAAAAATGCTGAATTTTTAACTGGTGCATTGCATGGTACGTAAATTATCCCTGAATGACATTTTTACAAAAAGGGGCATAAAAGACAGCAACACCCAGGCCTTTGAGATGGAGACTGGAGGGCTGTGTAACAGGTAGGGTGGCAGGCATAGGTAGGGAAGGGCTTGGCACTGATGGACTTTGTTCAGCCTTCCTCTTTATCCTGGCTTCTGACCTGGGCGGCTGCTGTGCACCTCCTCGTTCTTCAATAAAGTTATATTGGCACACAGTCATGCCCACCTATGTGACACTGTCCTGGGCTCTTTCACAGAGCAACATCAGAGACATTGACTCTTCTGTCCCAAACAAAGGGAGGTTTCCGGTCCCTGCTGTGCAGGTTTGAATTCGGCCCGTAAGCTCGTGTACTGGAAACAAAATCACCACACGCCTATCGATGGTGTTCGGGGGTGGGGCCTTGCAAGGTGAACAGGAGTAAGTGAGGTCAGAAGGCGGGAGCTTCGGAGGCAGAGGTAGACAGCCCCAAGCTGGTGTCCCTCCCTGTGTCACCGTAGGATGCCCTCCGCCCTGTCCGGGCACAGTGAGAAGGATTTCACCAGAGGCCAGCTCTAACTGCGCTTTGGCTGTCACGGCCTCCTGAACCAGGAGCCAAGTGAACTTCTACTAGGTACAAATCATCCAATTTTGGGGGTTCAGTGCAGGGCTAGAAAACGCTCTGAGACCTGAGTTACTATACAGGGTGAAGCCGTTGTCAGGAATTTGAGGGAGATAACTGCGGCTGCTGCTTGAAGGCAGATACGAAGGAGGAGAGTTAAGGGGAGCACGCGCTGGCCCCGCCCGGGCCTGCTCACAGTCCCAGAACTCTGTCTCCCCTGCCCCACTCCTCCACCCCCAGTTTAGCGGCCCTGCTGTTCTCCATGCTTCAGGGGTGGCAGGCCAGGGGAGAGATTTAGTCCTTTCCCCCTGGTCACTGGATGGGAATTAGGCAAGAAAGAAGAAAGGAGAACTAAAGACCGTGAGCACAGCTACGGAGAAAAATGGCCCAGGAGTCAGGAAACTGTGTGAACTGTGGAGGACCAAACACAGAAGGGACAAAGAGACACACAGCCCAAGAGAGCACCAAGCCGGCTCAGCCATCTAAGCAGGACCCCGAGCGGACAGAGAGGCTGAGCGGCCCAGCACTCGCCCCAGGCCATGGAAAGGAAAACACTGCTCTGCACGCCCAGCCAGCTGTGGAGGAAGTATGCCCAGCAGAAGTGCATACTAGGGACAGCCCCTGCTGCTCTGGGATGCTGCCCGTTTAGTGCCTGCAGCCCAGGGCCCAGGACAGACCCCTGGCGAAACTTTCATGAAGTTGTGGTAGCCTCAGCCTTCTGGGGGACAGAAGCTGTCACACAGGCTCTTCCCCAGCTCTGACACGGGCAGGCTTTACCTGGCTCTCAAACTTGGCTAGGAAATTTACAGAGGGGGATATTGACCAGAAATCAGGGAAAATCCACCAGGATGTGGCCTGAGCACACAGGAGGCCCAGACCAGAGTGAGCAGGATGCATCAGGCCCAGAACTGCAGCAGGCGCCCCCTGGGGCTCTCGGGGCCAGCGCTTCCTACACTTCCTAGCCCTGTCCACCTCACCGAGTCCCGGGCGCAGGTAGAAACTAAAGGTTTTTGTTTTGTGCATTCTTTATCCAGCCAATAAATATATCAATCCTGTCAAATGGGAAAATGATGAAGAACAATTTGCCGAGATTGTACCGCACAGCCGATTCTGCTTGGAAGGTAAGACGTGTCCTTCATCAACAACAATGCTGGAGGCCTCAAGCTCAGCCCACACAGGTGCCATCGTACAGTGTGACCACCGAGGCACTGGGCAAGTAGTTGACTCACTGATTAAAGTAAAAAGAGAAAATTGCCATAGAAGAGAGGCAAATTGACATGTTGTGTGAGTCTCTTCACGCTACTACGTACCAGAAGCCTCACTTCAAGTTCCTGCATCACTTAGTTTACCCGAAATGTTCACAGCAGGCAGATGTGTGGCAGAAAGGGGAGGACTGTGGTGGCTGTCGTGGGTAAGGGTTTCTTCGCAGGCTGATGAGAGCCTCCAAAGCTGTGCTGCTGGTGGCACAACTAAAACCCACTGAGCTGTGTGCATTAAGTGGCTGGAGTGTGTGGCTAGTGCAGCCTCACCGAACTGTGGTTCTGAAGACGCCTGTGGGTAGCTGACAGGGGAGATCCTGAGTTGCCAGGGCAAAGAGAGATTTATCTAGTAAGTCTATGTGCCCAGGAGGAGGCGGACCAGCATCCCCAACTCCACACAGACTGAAGCTCCTGTGAGCTCTAGGCACAGGGCAAAGAAGAGGGGACAGGAAAAGACTGGTGAACCTTGTGGCTGGTAACCTGTGGACTTGGCACATCTGGGCACTAAGTCAACCTCGAGTTTGCACCTAAATGATTGATGGGGCTGTGTGCTCAGGGAGGGCCAGCTTCCTCTCGGGAAGGACAGAGGCTGCAGGCTTTGGGGCAGACCTTTCTTTGAACCCTAAGCACAGCAACACCCAGGCCCTGCCCATTTTAGACTTACTGCCAGACCGAAGAGGGAGGCGCTCGTGCATGCAGGGCTCACAAAGGGACGGTAGCTAGGCATTTCCTCCAGGCAGCCTGTGTTTGCAGGAGCCCAGAGCTGATCCTGCAGTGAGCTCGGGCCTCAGCTGAACCGTCACAGTGCAGAGGGGCACGTCCCGGTCAGGCAGGTCACAGCGGCTCCTGTCAGTCCCGACGCACCCAGGAACAGCTCCCGTGGACCACACTGGCACGCGGTGGTTTTGGGCGCTTGCAGTGCCTGTGCCCAGGAGCGCCACTGCCCACCCACCGCCACCCACTTTCCAGGCTGACCCTTGGTCAGGCCCGGGGCTGCTGACTCCTGGCCGGAACCTGAAGGTAAGAGGGCGGTAGAAGAGGAACACTGTGCTCGTCTGTGTGTTTCAGCCTGCAGTCTTGCAGGCGCCACCGTGCAGGTAGATTAATGTCAAAAGGAACCTAAGGAACCAAAAAGATGACGTGCAGATGCACGTAGCAGACAGACAGCAGCCTGACTCTGCCGCACCTGGAACCGGGCGGAAACCTCTGAAAGCCCTCCCATAGTCTCTCTCCACCCTCATCTTTCCTTGAAGCCCTTTCCCCCTCCTCCCCAGGGCCAGCTGGACTTCTCTGGCTGAGACTGTCCCTTCGGCCCCCGAGAGCCCGCCCTTCATCAGCCCCTGGCCACAGCCCACAGTGGGCCTGTAAGTGGGACCTGGTCAGGCCCTGCTCCGGGGGCTGGTTGCATAATTACCAGACAGTGCAGTAAGGCAGAGGAAGCAAACTCGAAAGCTGCCGTAGGAGTCCCTGGGAGGAGTGATTATTTCCTCCCAGAGTTGGGGAGAGGGATGGCTTCATCACGGTCACAGCTGGCCTGTCCTGAGAAGGCACAAAACTTCCGGTCGGCTGCTCAGGGCAGCTGTACGTGTGTCCCCAGCCCTCCCTCCTCCCTTCTCGGGGATGGTGAGAAGGACCAGCAGGCCCCTGCTGCCCACCCACCTGAGCTTCAGCCAGGGCCGGCACAGTACAGGCCTGTAGCACAGCCAGGAAGTGACAGACTCAAGCCCTGGACAGGTGACCCCGCACCACACCCAGCCCGGTACTCGATGCTTGCCAGACTTGGATGACCGTGGGCTCCGGGCCGGAGCTCTGGACCCACCCTACACCTGCCTGCAGGCCCTGCAGGGTCCCAGGGCAGCTCAGACTCAGCCGCAGGCAAAGACTGGCCTCCTCTAGCCTCCCATCGTGTCCCCCAGCTACCCAAACCAGCGCTCTGGGTGCCAGTTTTGATTTCCCGCACCACCCGCCCCTCGCACCTGATTCGTAACCACTATGGGCCCCACCCTGAGATCCCCGGAACCCACTGGCTTCCGTGTCCCCCATCTGAGGCACCGCCCCACCCTCGCTAGCCTGCTCCCCCTCAAGCTCCATGCAGAAAGGACAGGAAGTAATGAGTGTGGGTGCCGATTTGGGAAAATCAGAATCCTTGCACGGTGATACAGAGCTGTGGAAATGGTCTAACACTTCCTCAAAAAGTCAAATACTTAATCCAGCAGTTCTGTGTCTGGGTGTGCAGCCAAGAGAATAAAAAACAGGAGCCCAAACAAGTATTTGCACACCATGTTCATGGCAGCATCATTCACAACCAAACAGTGGAGGCTGCCCCAGCGTCCACGGGCAAGCACACAGGAACTAAGAGACAGCACAGGCAGGCTGGGAATGGGAACTGGCCATGCCACACACCGTCGACCCACATGGACATCAAGTTTAGGGAGACAAATCATTCACAGAGGGCCAGGCGGCACCAGCTTCGCCCTGTGAGGCGCCCAGAATTCGAAGATGTGGTGGTGCGGTGGCTGTTGGGGGTGCTGGGTGGGCGTCCTCGGTGTTTTCTGGAGCCAGAGTTTCCATTTGGGAGGTGGAAAGTGGTGGGGGCTGCACAACAACGTGCGTGTAATCAATGCCACTGTACTGTACACCTAGAAAAGGGCACAACAGCTGGCTTCGTGTTTTTCAGAAAGTCTGCTCTGTTCTGTTGCCCGAAGACCCTGCACTCGAGGACACGATGGCCAAGGCCGCAGAGTCAAGGAAGCCACTGGTGGAGGTGGCAGGGGTCCCCCTGCAGGCTGCCACCGTGGACAACTGGAACCAGATCCAGAACTTTGAGGCCAAGCCAGATGACCTCCTCATCTGTACCTACCCCAAGTCAGGTGGCTGAGGCAGGGCTGCCCTGAAGTGCTCCACTCTGAGTTGGAATCCTTGTCACAGGACACGGTGTGCAGGCACTGGGACCCAGGTTCTGGGCCTGGAGGATGGCACTAGAGCTGCCCGCCGTGCCCAGTCTGCACTGCCTCGGGTATTTGGGAGGTTGGCCTCTGTGGCTCCACTCCCTGCACAGACCCAGGTCCCTCCCTCATGTCCTCCCTCCGTCCTGGCTAGTGCAGTCCTAGCCAGAGGGGAGGCACTGGCTGCACCAGCGTCCGCGTCCACCCTTCACTCCAGATGCTTCGTAGCGGGCTGTCTGAGCTCTCTGCTTCTCCCCTCCTCTGGCCTCAGGGACAACGTGGATTCAGGAAATCGTGGACATGATTGACCAGGATGGGGATGAGACGAAGTGCCAGCGGTCCATCATTCAGCACCGCCACCCGTTCATTGAGTGGGCACGGCCACCCCAGCCCTCAGGTGAGAGCCCCTCATGGCCAGGCTCCCCTTCTCCATCTCTCCAGGTTCTTCCTTGTTCTCTTCTCCAACTTCCCAAACTCTCTCCTCTCTGTTCTCCTCCGTTTCTGTGGGCACGAGTTTCCCTTTCTTTTCCCCCTTTGTCATATTAGCTGAGTTATCTGCCAAGCATGACACAAGGAACAGGGTGCACACTGGGGCCACATTCTGCCCTTCTGTCACTGAAGCTTCCTCTGGTCACTCGGCAGGGGGACTCACAAGAGGAGGGAACCTGCCTGGGGCCCCAGCAACATCTTCTCCACACACCCCACAAAGTGAGGTGCTAAAGGGAACCTGGTAATCCATGCTCACAACGTGTTCTGCTCACTGCCTTTTCTGGGAAAGCCCAACCTGGAAGTGTTTCTTGCACATACACACACACACACACATGCACACATGCACAAATTTAAAAAGAAAATTGGAGGCAAAAGAAACTGCTGCAGGAAACTGGCAGCTTCTAAAGTGCTTTGCAGAATGAGGGTGGGAAGATGGTCCTGCCCAGACCAGCACCCAGTGGAGGAAGCGCTGAGCACAGACCCAGGACCTGTACAAGAGACACTTAGGGGCACAGTACCTACGACCCCCCAGGGAACCGGGCTGGACCAGGACAGTGCTCAGTGCTCAGCACGCTCATCCCCAGGGCAGGAACTGTGTGAACGAAGAGCCAAGTTTGAGCAAGAGTCAAGCTGGGTGCTGAGGACAGAGAGAAGGGACAGTTTGCAGCTTCATGGAGGAATGTGGGTGCCGACATCCTTTGGGAGTGATTCGCAGCTTTCCTTTCTGGTGTCAGAGCCCTTCCGTTCATATGTGTGGCCGGGCGGTCCCGCTTCTAGGTATATAGCCAAGAAAGTGAACACCAGGACTCAAACAGGCATCTGCACATCTGTGTTCATCACGCACTGTACCAGCCACCAGGCAGCACGGTGTCCATCAGCAGCTGCTTGGAGGAAGGACATGTGGGTCCGTGCACAATGGAATAGCGTTCGGCCTCAGAGAAGGCAACTCTGGCCCAGGCTGCAGCACGCCTAGTGCCACAGATGCCATGCTGCGGGACACAGTCAGATGTACACGGACACCTACGCAAGTTCGCTTATAGGAGACCTCGAGCGGCCAAGCACACAGACAGAGATGGCAGAAGAACAGCTGCCGTGACAGGAGGAGGGCCGGGAGTTGGGGGCCAGGGTTTTGGCTTGGGAGGATGACGAAGTTCAGAGAGGGGTGATGGTGACTGCCGCACAGCAACATGAACGCGCTGATGCCGCTCAGATGTGACTGAGATGGAGCTCCAGTGTCACTGGAGGTAGGGCGTGTGCACGGTGTGTGCAAAGTCCTGGGTTCAACCCACACTGCAGCAAATGCTCAAAGCCATGCCCTCCCCTCACACCTCTGCATGCCGGGGCCACCTTGGCTCCCAGCAGGAGACCTCGAGTCAGAGCCCTTGAAGGCCCAGCTTGGCACCCCCCCGGGGGTGGTAGCTGCAGGGCTGCGTCCTCCTCCTCTTTCCTGGGACTTGGCAGACAGGCCCTGTTCCCCAGGCCTGAGAGGGTAGCCACCACCACGCACTCGAAGTCAAAGACTCCACAGCATAGCAGTTTCCTGTAGGAGGGGTTCACATTCGCCCACGCAGGGCTTTGTGGAAAGCAGGAGCAACAGAGGGAGGCTCCTTCCCCAGGCCACCTTCCTGACTCCTCCGTCCTCGGAAAGACAGGCACTGACAAGAGCGGGCCTGGCCCTGTAGGGGGCTCAGGAGGCCAGCGCAGCAGAGCTGGTCACCAGCGAGACCTCACCTGCGACCCGCAGGTGGGAGGTGGTGTGGAGGCTGCTCCCAAGGATAACTTCCTGCTGCACATGGAAAATTAAACACTATGTTATTAGCAGTTCTTATTTCCAAGTTTCAGGAATACCCTCCTCCACTTGGCCAGGCCCCTGACCTCCAGGCGGAGAGGTCTTCTCCACTGAGTCAGGGTCCAAGTCTAAGTGCCTCCCTAACGCATCCCTCCAGACCCCAGGAGCGGTCCCGGCCTCTGCAGGCACCAGCGCCTGTAACTGGCTTTACCGGCCACTGATGATTCCTGCCCCACAGAGCAGACTCCTTGGAGAAGGCCTGGGTTCTGTTTCTTCGCTGCCTTTTGTGATTTAGCACCATGACTGCACAGACCAAGTGTCCCGTGCGGGTTTTAAATGAAAGTAGGAGTCGTGACTCCCACATTTCTAGGGATGAGGAAGATCACGCAGGGTCCACAGGAGGCTCCACACTGGCAGCCAGGGCAGCAGAGTCCATGCTCTAGGCCGGCTCTGCCTCTGCCCAGCTGCTGCTGATCCTTCCTGGAGCTGGCAGTGAGTTAACCCGGGGCTCCGTCCCCTCTCAGGCCACATCTTTCTACCAAAGTGAGACCGACGTCAATTGTCCACCGTGAGACCCCAAAGAAAGTCAGGGGAGCTGAGATAGGTGAGTGGCAGGACTTTCTGGACCCAGTCTGGAACCCAGGCCCACAGGGCATGGCAGATGCCAAGGAGTCACTGGAATTGTCTTGTAGGGGTGGACAGAGCCAACGCCATGCCATCCCCACGGACACTGAGGACACACCTGTCCACGGTGCTGCTGCCACCTTCTTTCTGGAAAAAGCGCTGTAAGGTAGAAAGGTGGCCACAGGTGGGAGAGCGGGGGCCTGGAGCAGGGGGAGGACATGCGGCCACCATTGACTGTGCTCACGGGGAAGAACATGGGGCCACCATTCCTCAGTGGGGAGGCTGTATGGAGCGACCACAACTGGAGTGGCCAGGAAGGCAGAAGGCAGGAGTGGACAGGCGAGGCGGGAGTGAGGGGGGCTGTCTGGAGCAACCAGGTGGACAGAGGGAGTCAGCACTTGGCATGGCCACCAGCCCTGGGCCCCCAGTTTTACTCTGGGACTCACTCAACTCCTCCCAAGCCAGCACCCAGCCTGCTGGGTCACACGTGGACACAGGCTGCTCAGTGCCCAGGGCCAGGCCTGTGCACGGCTGGCCTAAGAACCCAGCAAGCACGGCCCAAACTCCCAGCCACGAACCACTCCTGCTTCTCAGGAAACCAAGGTGAGGTGTTGGGAGGCTCACCCATGCCCAGGTGGCCATTTCTAGTCAATGATAGATCACCATTCTTACAGGAAGGTTTTGCTCCCGGCCCAGAGAGGCAATCAGGAGCCGGGCTGGCTGGTTCATGAGTTAATAGGACCAGGGTGGAAACAGCAGAATCGACAGAGAGGCAGCATGCCCATGGACAGGAAGTCACAAGGCCACACATACCTGTCAGCCTTGGACACCCCAAAAAGGTTCGACCTCTGGACTCCCGTGGGAGTCCACCTGTCACCTCCCCAGCTGCTTTCTTCTCTCCCCAAGTTCCTTTATGTAGCTCGGAATGCCAAGGACTGCATGGTTTCCTACTACCATTTCCAGAGGATGAACAGGATGCTCCCTGAACCCGGCACCTGGGAAGAGTACTTTGAAACCTTTGTCAATGGAAAAGGTAAAAGAAAGCACTCAGGAGGCTGGGTCCAGGAAACCACATGTGACATCTTGTTCCCTGGATGTCATGTGCCTCCTGTGGTCAGTGCCATCACTGGCCAGGACTGGATTAGGCAGCTGGCAGCTTCCACAGTGACCCGCAGCCCTCAGCAAACATCTACCGGTCGACCTGAAAGCCTCCATCCTGGGACCCTGTGTGCAGCCCCCTCATTCCCAAGTAGGAAGGTGCCTCGGGTGGCATGCAACCAACACAAAGCCACTTTGAGTGGAGAGTTAGGAAGAAAACCAAAGCTGTCCCAATCCACCAGACCCCCAAAATCAGCAGGTCAAGACCCCACAACATATCTGACCCAGAATTTGTCCTCCCTCACCCCCATGCCCTCCAGACTCCGAAGGTTTCCCAGCACTGCCTCTTCTTCCCTGTGTCTTCCAGTGGCCTGGGGCTCCTGGTTTGACCACGTGAGAGGCTGGTGGGACATGAAGGACAGACACCAGATTCTCTTCCTCTTCTATGAAGACATAAAGAGGGTGAGTGCATGCGCTTCTGAGCTGTTTCGGGTCTTCCTTGTGGGAGAGAACTGGAGGAATTGAATTGTGTCTCTGAAACTCCTCCATTTTACTCCAATGCTCCCCTCACTCCAGGACCCCAAGCGGGAAATCCAGAAGGTGATGCAGTTCATGGGAAAGAACTTGGGAGAAGCGGTTCTGGATAAAATTGTCCAGGAGACATCATTCCAGAAAATGAAAGAGAATCCCATGACAAATCGTTCCACGGTTCCCAAATCTCTCATGGACCAATCTGTTTCCTCCTTCATGAGAAAAGGTTGGTGGAGCCTGTGTCAATTCTTAGCTTGTGGGGGACACACTGCCAACAAGAGGTTCTCCTCAGAGTCTGTCTCCAACACGCTGGGGTTTGACATACAGCAAAGGAAGTGCAGGGGCCACTATTGGTCCAGACTCACCAGGACCCAGACAAGGGGTCTGGAACCTGGGGTGGGCGGCCCTTTGCTCTAAGGCCACTTACAAGACTCAGTTACCATCCACACCTCCACTGCCTCCTCTGCTGCCTGCCGCCCAGCTGTCCACCAGCACTGGAGCTTCTGCTCCCTCAGTTTCTGCTCCTAACTTGGTCTTGACCATTGCACATACCTGCCATATATCACAACTTCCAACTACAATTATGGCATCTCTTAATAGATCTTAGTTCCAGTTCCCAAAGAGGAATTCCAATTGGCCCAGCTCATATTTTTTAAGAATAACTTTATCATTTTTATTTAAAAAGCAGCAGCCACCAACAGCATGGAAGTCCCTTCTACCTGCTTTGTAATACCACAAACTTTTCTTTCTCACGCTGCAGAACCATGGCAGGGGGACACCTTCCCTTCCTCTTGTTTCCCTGCAGGCTGGGATTTGTTTCCCTGTACTTTCTGATCCCCAGCAGCATCCCGTGCTCCTGCAGCAAATCAGGAATGTTCTGCCGCCTCTCTCTTTGGACAGTCCATGGTGATGGCCTAGTTTGCAGCCCCACTTCCAGCCCACACAGCCCCACCTTTCTTTTTTTTTTCTTTTTCTTAATTTTCTAAAATTTTCATTAGTGCACATTTGCAGTGCATAATGATTACATTCCTCATCAGGTGTTGGCCCACATACATAACATATCTGCATTCTTTTTCCACCTCCTTCCCCTCCTCTCCCTCCCCCTTCCCTCCATCTCCTCTATACACCTTCGCTCTCTCCTTGGGCTCACACAGACACAGAGACACAGAGCCCATAGTGCACACTTGCTCCCTGAAACCCTAAGCATGGCTGTGTTACACACCTTTGTGTGCCACAGCATGCGCCCGAGGCCCCGTGTTCTACCCAGGTGGGCACATCGCCATGCCCGGCTCTCTTCTGATGACAGTTGTTACTGCTCTCAATGTTTATCCTTACGAATGAGGCTGCAGTGAACACTTCTGTGCATAGGTTCTTCTTTCCAAATGCTTTTATTTCTGTTGCCAGAAGGAACATTAGTGAGACAAAGAGTACTTCCGTACCTAAAATTATTTCAATTACTTCTTGGTGAAAAATTATATCTAATTCTAACAGTTTCTGAATTATTTTTATTGAGATGTAATCTACATACAAAAGCACACAGATCTTAAGTGTACAGTTCAACAAATTCTAATGCACACATGCAGCTACACCGCCAGCACCCAACTAGGAGTGCAACCTTCTTATCACCCAGAACGCTCCTTCCCATGCCCCTTTTTGCTCAATCTCTACCTGCAAGGCCACCACTGTCTGATTCTGTCACCACACACTGATCTTGCTTGTGCTTGGGTGTCTCTGTCTGGGTCTCTGCCCACTCTGCCGGGATCCCTCTGTGTGGTTGAGTGTCTGTAGTCCATCCATTGTGACATCTGTGCAGTGTCCAACAAGGGGCTGTAGCACAGGCAGGGCAAGACCGTGCCGGCCCCTGCTGTCTTGCATCCATTGTGCAGGGAGCCCCCATCCTCCTGTTCAGAGCCCCCTGGGTTGCTCCTTGGGGTGGAGACCTGCAGGTGGGCCAGCGTCCACTGAAGGGGACCTGGTGTGGCTGTCTATGCACATGCGAGGCCCCCAAGAGCTCTCACATCTGGAGTCGGGGCCACCTGGGGTCAATCAGAGCATGACACTCTTGTCTGGGCTTCCATCTTCTAGGAACTGTGGGGGACTGGAAAAACCACTTCACTGTGGCCCAGAATGAGAGGTTTGAAGAAATCTACAGGGAAAAGATGGCAGGAACTTCCATCCACTTCTGCCTAGAGCTCTGAGCAGGCTGTGAGGGAGCCCTAACCTGGCTTGTCTTCAGCCAGAAGAGGCTCTGAAAGTGTGTGACACTCACAGGCGAGCCCGGTGCCAATTGCTCTGAGATCATTACCAGTGGGTCACGGCTTTGTTCTGAAGGACCTGTCAAACACCAGCTTCTCCACTGCTCTTTCCAAGTAAGAAATAAGACCACTTAATAAATTCAGTCAAATATAGGACTTGGGCACTAGGACTTTTTTAAATTCCCATTCTTCTGAAAAGTTTACCCTACATTCCTAGTCTCCAGTATAGTAACACCTTGAGTACAAGCACTCGAGGTGGCTCAGCTAAGGAAAATATACTTCAGTCACACTTGATAAAACTCTTAACATCCCAGGCCTGGAGACCGTGGCAACAGGGTCTTTCATAGGGAGAAGGAGCTCAAGTACAAGCATGAGTCAGGGCTTCACAGCCAAGAAGCAGGGTGGGGCAGGAGATGGAAAAAATTACTAAGAGGAAACACCACAGGACCCAAGCCTCTGCAAGCTGGTCTAATAGAGACCTGCTGAGGACAGGCCAGGGTAGCAAAGTGTCACCTGGGAATGACAGAGGATGAGGATCAGATACCCAGAGTGATCAGATTTGACCACCGGCTAATTCTTGCTAAACTCAGTTAGTGGGATTCTTGCAAAAGCCAGATTTTCTAAGGAAGCACACAGATTGCCCAGGAGAAGATTGAAGATCCTGACTAAAGTTTGGTCAGGCAGAGAACCTTTGCCATTTGATGTAAACTCATTATCTTCCCATTCCCTCACTAACTGGGAACTAAACATACCAACTTGGAAGTTTAGGGTTGTTCAGGAGCAACCCTGTCCTAGTGTATGTGGTCCTGTCACAGGATGCCATGGGCCTCAAAAAAGAGACACACAGACACAGGACTGTGCAGAGTGAAATGTTTGAGGACTTGCTGGAAGAAGTGTGGTTCTGGGTGGCAGAAAGACCAGTTGAATCCCCACAAGTTGGGTCAGAAAGAGTTGTATATTCATGGCTTTAGACAGTGACTCCCTCCCAGCAGAAACATACCGGGTTTATCTCAAGCTAATCTCAAAGGGTCAAATACATGCCTGAAACTCCACATACCTCTCTAATGGTTTTGTCTATTTTCTGGGACACTATTCAGCAGAAACCAAGGAGGGCCACCCTAGAGCAATCATAGGGTCACAACTCAAGATGGCAGCAGTCACGTCAAGCTGAACACATACAATCCACTCCTCATAATCAGCTCTTACAGTCACACACACACACACACACACACACACACACACACACACACACACACTCTTCTATGATGCACCCTGAGCAGCCAGAGAGGGTTTTTCAGCACTGTGTAGCTGGGGTGCTGTGAGGCCATCGGTATGGTTTGTAAACAGAGTCCACAGCAACAGTCAAGGCACACACATGGAAAGGTAGATGTGTCTGCAGGAGATCACAACAAATGACTTTCCCACCAGGAGCCCCGGGAACCAGACCAGTGACCTAAATTCTCTCCTACACAAGGGGTAGGATTGGATGGGGCTGAGGCATTAATATGGGTTTTCATTTGTGACACAAGAGTGGGTACACTCGGGTGGTCATGTTGCCTACAGACACAAAATTCCACTTTGCCAGCAGCACAGTTAGAATGTCCTTGAGATGCAGTTGTGACAGAAGAGCACAAGATCATCTGCTGGTTGTCACTAAGAGCCTGCTGTGTAAAGGTAGCCAGAGCTTCGATACGTACTGTAACATCTACTACAAGCTCAGCCAATGGGGTGAATGTTGGGGCTGGGCGATCAACTGGCAATCGTACCAGTTGAGGGCAGAGTGAATCCACTCTGGATGGAGCAGGGTAAGTGATCTGGGCTGGATGGAGGAGTGGTGAGGACCCTCCCTTGTGCCCGTGTAAATCTCAATACATGAGAATCAGCTATCCTGGGGGTAACTATGTGTTATGGTTTAGATCTAGAATGTCCCCAAAATCTTCATTTGTGTGGAAGGTGATTGGATCATGGAGACTAATCCACTGGTGAATCCATAGCTAAATGTGCCGTGAGGAGGTGGCATCCGGTATGAAGAAGGGTCACTAGGGGTGTGGTTTACAAGGGCATGTCTTCCTCCCTTCTCTCTCTTCCTTCTGCGCACCATGACATGAGCAGCCAGATCCTTCCGACATGCCATTTCTGTCTTGGAGCCAGCCAACCATGGGCTAAAATTGTGAGACAAAAGAATCCTCTCTTCCTGTAAGTTGTAGATGTCAGGTATTGTGCTCTGGTGACAAGAAAGTAACTAAGACACCAGGGCCACAGATTTGTCCACATAACCACTGGATTCCATTTGGTCCAGGCCAGTAGATGCCAGGCCAGTCACCATCTCCAGGAAGCGAAGTGCTGCCCCAGTGACCACCCAGCATCAGCCCAGAGGTCTAGAGAAATGGACATAGCTCATTCCCACACAGTGCTGCCCAGACCCAAGGTTCCCATAATCGGGATCCATTCACATTCGGCCCCACATATCCTAAGGTCTCCCATTATTCAAGCATTCAGAGTCTTTGTGCCTGAGGTCTTGCATAATTCTATTCAGTCAGTTGCATGGTGTCCTCGGTGAATGCAGTGCTTGGCCAGGGTTCCTCGTGGTCCTTGAAGTTAATTCTGTCTCTGGTGCTCAGGGTGCTTTGCTCCAGTCGAGCCTCTCACTTATATTTACCTAGAGCCTTCTGGTCTATCCTGAGAGAGGAGGTGCCCACAGGTTTCTGCAGAACGGGATGAGGGAGCTGTCCACACACAGGGTGCTGAAACATCATGCTAGGTCTTGAGCGTGTAGAGATGAACCCACTGCAAGAACACATGAGTGTGTGAGCAGCCTTTGGCGACAGAAACAACAGGATCAACAGGATTCCAAAACCACAGGTGCAAAAACAAGTGTTTGATGAGAACTTGTCCAGGTAAACCTGCATGTCAAGCATGACAATCCTGTGACGGCGTCTCCACTAGACAGCACAGCAGTGGCTGGGGGCTAGTGTGCTAAAGCCCACCACACATGCTGTAGAGAGGGCAGGTCCATGCATGATCCTGGATCACCTGGCGTGATCCTGGTGAAATGGCATGCCAGACCCAGGGGCCAACCACAGCCTACAGGGCATAAGCCTTGACCCAGGTTCAGTGTCCAACAGGATCAAGGCCAAGCTTGGGGGCTGAGACTCCTCACACTGTAGTAGAAAGCAGCTGCCCCATTGAGTGAATAGCCAGGAAGCCCCCAGGATCCACAGAATTGTCCTCTGCCCAGGATTCACTGATGCACTGCAGGGAAAGTGTCTACACAGCAGCCCAGCTGGAATGAGATAGCCCCGGCCCAAAGCCTGCAGGCACTCAGCCATGCCAGCCACGTGGATGACTGAGTTCATCCACACCCCTCCATGCCCTGAGGGCCAGGCCTGCTGCTGTGATCAGCTGCTTTCCCTCAGCACCCACCCTGTTCCCCAGAGTTCCATGGCAGATAAGTGCATTGCTGTGTGTTTGCATGAATCCAGACCGTGTGTCCTGTGAGATGGGTGCCTAGTCATTCTCAGGCCAGCGCGGGTACTGGTGCATGGTTCTAAGCTTCTCCAGGCCTTGAGTATGGCCGTGTCGTGGCTTTCTAGTTAGGAGGGTCTGCCATCTGGCCAGGAGGCCACGGTCCCATGTGCCCTGTATCAGGCACAGTGAGACCTGGAGTGCAGCAGGGTCAGTACAGACAGCCAGCAGCCACTGCCGGCCACACTGTCTGAGCTCTGCTCATGACTGGCTGATGTCTTCTGGTCTCAAGCCACATGGTGTCAGAGGCAGCAACAGTGGTCTGGATATGCAGGACCTTGCTGGACCTGTCTGTACACTAGCACTGTCAGGTCTGGGGCTGCCCCTCCTGCACTGGGGAGGTCGCAGGCCTGGAGTGCGACGTGGCCTTGCAGGTGACCAGGCTCAGTACTGGGGCAGCTCAGGAGAAGCGAGCTCTGAGCCCAACATCAAGCCATCACCCTCCCTGACAAGCAGGTGACTGCACTGAGGTGAGGTCTGGGTCAGGAGCCACCTGGCCCAGGTGACCCTGGACTCTGGCACCTGATGCTCCGCAGGAGCACCTGGGCAGCACTGTCAGAACTCTAACACACCCTGCTGTCACAGAGAGCCCCGCTCAGCCACTACATGCCACTGCCATCCCCCTGTGCCTTGCTGGCCTGCCTGGCCAAGGAGCCCAGGGCCCACGCTGGCTGTTGGCATCCCTACTTGCTGAAATGTGTCCCACCAGGGTCACCATCCCTGTGGATCTTTCTTCATCAGCACACACATGGGCACATGTGACTACAGCCTAAGTACAATGCTGATAGAAACATTAAGAGGGCAACCCATTCAGGACCCACCCTGTCTTTCAGGAGCTATTCCTATTCCCCATTCCCTATTTCCCAATAAATTTTCCTACTCTTATAAAAAAGAAATGTTAAGAGGAGGAAAATTTGCCTTGTTGCTGATTTTAAAAGTGAGCATTTTCTGCCAGGCATGGTTGCGCACACTTGTAATCCCAGCACTTCGGAGGCTGAGGCAGAAGGAGTGCCATGAGTTTGAGGCCAGCCTGGACTACATAGTGAGATCTTGTCTCATACAACTAAAACAAAGAAATAAATACAAATAAAATAAAATGAAAGTGAGCATTTGTCTTTCACCATAAATGCAACAAAAGCTGCAAGACTTTCAGAAGGCTCTGTATCACGTCAAACAAGTTCTTTTCTGCTCCCAGATTTTTAATGAGCATTTTCATCATGAAAGGGTATGGAACTTTGTAATATGACAGTGAAAACATCCTCAAAGACACTCGCGGGATCTTTACTATTCTTTCTGTGGTTAGCTGGATGTGGAATGATTCCTCAATGTGCCTAGAGGCAGTCACTGACCAGAAAGAACTTCCTGGAGGGCAGAGGCCATGGTCATGGGAAACTCTGGGTAAGAAGGTGCTTCTTGGGGAGCAGAACAGTCGCCCAGGAGCTGGCCCCCACCAGGAAGAGGGACCTCCTATAGCCTGCCCCGCAGGAGGTCAGCAAATGCCGTCTCTCAGCAGGAATGTCCTGTGCCTTCTACACAACTGTACAGTGTGTGGGTAGAACGCCAAAGCCAGGCTTTCGACTCAGAAGTGGGCTGCATCTGCCTGTCGGAGACGACCGCCTTTTGCCCCGAGGTCTCCAATACACTCTGGAGGTGCCAACTCGATGGGGTTTCGGCGCTCGCACTCACGGGAGAGCGGAGGAGAAACCTACTTGCTATGTGGGTAGGATGAAGACTGAAAACAATGTCTGTCGTCCAGAAGAGCGATTTGACTGAGGCACCCAGCTGGCCTCTGCCCTTCCCTCCTCCTTGGGCCCCCTGTGAGGCCGCGGTTCTCGGCCTCATTCACAGTTAGATTTTGTAACCCAAAGGGATATGAGTCACTCTGTGGCTTCGCCCCTAAAACCTCTTTCACGAAATCTTCCATTCCCTCTTCAGGGCTTTGGGATTGTGTGTCAACATCCAGGGCAAACCCAGAAACCGTGGGGAAAAGATAGCAACAACAGCTAGGAAAGGAGGTCAGAACTCCGACTCGAACGTCACTGGTGACTCGAAAGTGTGAAGAATATCTCCAAGAAACTGTCTAACTAGCATGCCCGCTGAATATCCAACAGCTCCAAATAAGTCCAAAACAGAGCGTGACCCCTAGTCTATCGCCCCTCCCAGATGTCTGCCATCTTAGTTAACACTCCCACCATTCACACCAACAGGCCAAAAACCTAAGCGAGTTCCCCACAATTCCTTTCTCTCCCTCATGTCCCACACGAATCTATGAAAAAATCCAAGTCATACATCACAGTTCCCACTGACTTCAGATTTACCCCAACACAGCCGCTTCTCCACACCTCCTTCACAGCGCCCCTCGTCCACGGCACAATCACTGCTAAACCACTACAGCACTTGCCGGCTAGTCTCTCCGCTTCCACCCCCACAGTGCTCCCCGCAGCATCTGCGCACAAAAGAGCCAGAGGGGTCTTCTCGAAACAGAACTCAGATCACGTCTCCCTTTCTTAAAAACACCCAGCCTCTTCCCACTTCACCAAGAATGCAGCCCAACTCCCAAGCACAGCCTTCAAAGCCCACAGGAACTGCCCCATTCGGCCGACTGCACTTTACCACCTGCCCCACTAGTCACTATTCACCCGGCCTTCCCCTCTCCCTCAAACATGCCAGAGTCACTGTCACCTCTATCAGAGGGGAGCTCAGGAAAGTGCTATTCACACAAAGAGTTAGCAGCAGAACCAGTAAGGGTGTCCACCCCCTTACTGTACGCTGTGGGCAGTGCTGTGGCCTGTCTCTACCCCTTGTTCAACAAGTAAGAACCGCCCTGTCTTAACCACAATTGCACCTCCTCCTCCTCAAAGCCAAGCAGTATGGACATCTAGTAGACACTGTAGATGGGTGTTGACTGAATAAACAACCACACAACAGCCGCCCCTCCCATGTCTTCCGGCTCTAGCTCGACTGGAAGTCTGCTAACAATCAATCGATCAATCGTAGGGCGTCCTGCTCAGTCCCAAGCCTCTGGGAAGTGCCAGGCTGACTGGTGTCACCACTCCTCGCCACCCTGCTGGTGAGTGGGGTTCACAGTAGCCTGGGGTACACCTGCTGTGTACCTGGCATCACAGCCCAGGGAAGCCACCCTGCCTCACCACCCCTGCGTCTGAAAGCCACATTCGTGCGTGAATTACCCTGCTTCTTTGCCAGTCATCTAGAGACAGGCAGAGCGGAGCCAAGTTTTAACAGCCCTGACTTGGGTCATGTATCTGACTCTATCCTCCCTTTTTTCTTTAAAAATACCCTTTACAACACCTGCAATCCCAGAACTCAGGAGGCCAAGGCAGGAGGATTGCCGCAAGTCTGAGGCTAGCCCAGGCAACAGAGCGAGCTCAAGCCACTCTGAACTACATAATGAGACCCTGTCTCAAAAAAACACCCTATTCAAAGGTGTCACAGCAACTTTACTGCTCTTCAGATATATTAAAGATAAAGCTATCTAAACGCTAAAGTCACCTCAGGTCAAACCCTCCCAAATTCTGGACCTCTTAGACCTAAAACCAACCTAGACTTGTTTTATTAAAAAAAAACTGTAGCGACAATTTCTCATGAGGTGCTTTAGCTTGATGAGGATTTCTAGGTCTGGCTTTTCTTTGTGTGAACAGGAACGAGGACCCCTTAAATCACAAGGTGGTCTGAGATGCACGCAGAATACAATGAACTTACAGATCCTCTATCCAAAGGATGGGACTCTACCTTCACCTCTTCCTAGCAGTGTGCTTGGCTTACCGAGAGTAAAATGTGGATGCAGATTGAAGGTTGTACGTGGCAAAGCAAACGGCATCTTGGGATCTGACACACGATAACCGAGTAGAAAGGGCTGTCTGTTGTTACTCTGCTAAGTCTACCTAAAGATGTTCCGAATTGCATCGCTAGATAATGACTCATCCACAACCCAGTGGATTAGGGCAAAGGCCTGGCAGTCTTGCTCTTGTGATCTCCCAGTCACATCTCTGTGTTTCTCTAAATCAGCCAGCAAGAGAAGGCCACAGGCTAAGTCCACACCACCACCTGCTTTTGTGAAGTTTCATCGGAACACAGCCACGCAACCTCATTCATGTTTTGTCTGTGGCTGCTTTTGCACTACAACGACAGAGTTGAGTGGTTTCACAGAGATTCTATGGCCCAGAAGGGCTGAAATATTCGCTCTCTAGCCCTTTACAGATCCAATTTGCTTCCTAAAAACAACAAAGAATTAGCACTTCTTGCACTCAGGATGGGGGGCAAGAGGAGCAGTCTGCCCCTGATGTTTCCAGTGACGCTCAAGAAGGGTGAGGAAGTGGGTGGCACACACCCTCTCAGGCACAGTTCTGGACATCCAAACAGCCTTGAGGGGTTGCACCCCCATGCCCACCTTCCCCTTCCCCAAGCTCACCACGAGTTCCCATCCCTTTTGCGCTCCTGGGATCTTGAACACCTTCTGCAATCTGCACCATAGAGCAGTGTCCTCCATCTCCCCCCTCAACAGTCCTTAAGGACGGCCAAGAGCAACCCATGCCGCTGGCCACACTGGGTACTAGTCAGCTTTGACTGGAGAGAAAAGAATCATCTGTCATTGACTTGGACCAAAGGAACCCGCTCTCATACTTGGAGACTGCACACATCTTATGCCAAATAATACTCAAGCAAGACCCCAAAGTCCCACTGAGAGATGCTGCTTTGAACTGTTACAGCACCAGCTACTCTGGGGTAATGTGGTACCTGGACTCCCTCTACCCCATATTTTAGGCCATCAGTTGGCTACCTCAAACAAGTTCTTAATGTAAAATGTAAGGTTAAATTTTGGAGCCCTCTGCTGGTTGTTTTGTGGTCATGTGGAGGCCTCAGGATACTGACATGAATTCCAACTAGGAACATCAACGGGCTGTAATTCCCAGGTTCCCAGGGGTCCTGCGAGATTCACTCTATCAGACAACTGGCCATCTCAAGGGAGTGAGACTAGGACTGAAACCAGTCTATACTGAGTGACAAGTACAAGTGTCTGCCATGAAAACAAGGCTGGATTTGATGGGTGGCACGCGTGTCCCCTGGCCTGTACACGTATGCATCTCTTCCTCCATATCTACTTCTTTAAGGGACCCTTTGTGTTCAAGCCAGAAAATCCAGGTGGTTCTGGCCAATTTCTGTCACCAATAGGATCATCTTACCTACCTCACTGCTAAGATTTTATTTGATCCTAAGAGATAAAGGTTGTGTTTTCACAAGAGGCTCAAAATTCATGTGTGCATTCAACGATATGCCTCTGCACTTCTGCTGTGCCACAGACACTTCTCCAGGGATAGAGACTAGAGTGCTACATGTGGCTGAATCTTTCCCCTCTGGAGCCTTTCATTCTAGTGAGATTTTGGGAGAGATGTTAAATAAACCAGTAAATACAATGTCTAAGAAGGGATGTGTCACAGAGAAAATAGGTCCCAGGGCATAATAACTGCAGGCGCAAGGATAATCTTAATGAGGTTAGTCGGAGAAAGTCTTTCCATGGAGGTGAGCATGAGAAACTGGGGGAACGAGGCAAAAAGGATAAGAAATGAGGCAAAAGAAGTGGGTAGGGCCTCAAGAAGGAGTTCGGATTTTGTTTTAGGTGTGCTAAGAAGCCACCAGAGGATCAGGGTAGGAGAAGGACATAATCCGACTTGAGTTTCCAAAGCACCACCCGGGTGGCTGCATGGACAGCAGAGTGAGCGGCAAGAGGGATGCAGGTCCATCCACAGGAGCTGCTCTGGCTGCAGCTGGGCTCGTGGGCAGTGATGGAGGACCAAGCGTCCCCTGTGGTGTCTATTCCAGAGCCAGTGTCAGAGGACTCAGCTAGGGAAAGAGAAAGGCAGCCAGGACTCTTAGATCTGCGGTCTGAGCAGGGTGTCGGTGGCCAAGTGGCCACATTTCAGCAATCTTCTCTCAGTGGACTCTGTCCCATCTCTCCACCCCAAGTCCTCGCACCGGCTCAGCAAGAGTAGCGAGAAGCCCCTCCACCTACACTGAGCTGGGGACGACACCAAAGAGTTCTGGCCTAGAAGTTAAGTGTCTCTCCCTTCAGGGAGACTTTCTCTGTAGAAGCTGCCTGCTCTGCACTCTCACCCAACTCCTGTTTGCCTTCCAAGTGCTGATTCAGTTTTCAGTTCACGTCCGCCCTTGCCCTACCCTGCAGGGTAGCACTCTGCAGGGTAGGCAGCTGCCCTGGTCAAGAGACAGGTTGGCAAATTTTTGTGTAAATATTTTTATCTTTGTGGGACTTACACAATCTCTATAACATGTTGGGATTTTTTTTAAAAACCCTTTGTAAATGTGAAAACCATTTTCAGTTCATTAGATTAGGCCAGAAGGCCATGGCTGGCCCATCCTTGGTTTTGAGTGTGATATAAGTAGACTGTTGGGATCCTGACTCTGCTACTTCTTAGTTCTAAGGCCTGAGACAAGTTACTTGGCCTCTCTGTTGAGAGACAGTTTTGCGTGAATCTCTCTCATTTCTGACATCTTTGCTCCTGAATATCTATTTGAGGATATTTATGTGGAAAACATCTGTAGAGAGGCCATGTCCACTCTGGAGTAAGGAGTTTCTTTGCTCACCATCCTGCATCCTAATGATGACCTCCCTCTCTGGAGGAGCGAGCAGGGGGCTGTACCCACCACCCAAGATGTGGGGCGGTGGGCCAGCGTCCCTCAGCTGTGACATGGACCCCCCAGCCTGCAGCCAGGTGCAGAAGCCTATGACTTCTGGGCTGTCAGCCGCGCTGTGAGCAGTGAGGTCCTCTGTCTCCGGCCCAGGTACTCTCCTGTCCTCTGCCAGCTTCCATGCAAAACCTCAGCTTCTTCCCCATCCTCGATGTCCCATAGGAGTGTCTGCCTGACGGGGCTACTTCATTCAGCTTTTCACTAGAACAGTTCGTAGTGCCATTCAAATTATATGATGTCAATCCTTAATATTATAGCCTTTTGTACCTGTCCTTCATAGAAAATTCTCTCCATTCCGGCGATAGTCATTTCCAATGACAACGCCTAGTGGTTGGGGATTTAGCTCAAGTGACAGAGCGCTTGCTAGCAATCGCAAGGCCCCGAGTTCGATCTCCGGCACCAAAACTAAACAAACAAACAGAAAAAGACAATGCCTTATTGCCTGGCTGTTCCCCAGATCACAGCCCCTCCTGGAACAAGTGCATCCAAAGCACTCACTGAATCCAAGAATGACCCAGCCCTTTCCCACAATGTGCACCTCCTTGTCTTTCTGCACTGAGTGCCGGGAGATCCATGTGCATCGCATTTCACATCATTAAATTGCTTAGCCATAGCTAGTCTACTTATAAACTTATGTGAAGTTTTTCTATTCTGTTTTAATTCCTCCTTCTTCACAAAAAGCAGTGGCAAAATTCATTTGAAAAATTAAAAGTGAAAAAAGAAAACTTAAAAGTGAAAAGTAAGGGAGAAACTGGCTCTGCAGAGCAAGCTCAGGACTAATGAAACAGGAAAAAGCAAGATAAAGAGAGGAGAAAACAGGGCAGACTATCATGCAGAAAGCCACGATAGCCTGTTTTAATTTCAAAGAGTCCTTATTAGTGGAGCATTTGTTTTTCAGAGTATCCTGTAGTGTATTGTGGGCCCAATATCACTCAATCCCTTCCTAGAAATACTAATGGGAATTTGCCCAAGAGCACTGATTTCCTAAGTTAACTGCTCGGTAGCTGTTCACCAGTTCTTCATGCTACCAGCAAACATCTACCAGCAAAATAGATAACTAGGATTCCTAGTTAGCTATTGTACCTAGAATACTGAAGTTGCTATGTCCTTCACAGGTGGTGAGTGGTAAATGCAGAGCCCAAATATGATGAGCAGACAGAGGTAGCCAGGAGAGACGTCTTCGCTCGCTCCTCAGGGAACTTGCTTGGCAAAGGGGAGGCTCAGGGTCCCTGATCTGCCCCTGCTCTGGGCACCATACAGACATCCCACCTCAAAGGAGGTGCACCGTTCACTAAAAATGTGGTAAAACTGCAGTTTGTGTGATACAATCTCTATCACGTACTGTTTGTTTGATTTTTTTTTACAACCTTTCATAAATGTGAAAATCATTCTTGGTTTATCGGCCTAGATTTGATCAGAAAGACAAATTGAGGTTGGCAATGAAAGTTTATTAAAACACGCAGGTTATGGAAAGCAAGGCCATCTCTACTACAGACCGGAAGGGATGCCCATCTGGGCTCTCCTGGGCCTGACCTAGCTCCAGCTGTTTTGGTTTTTTCAGTTTTTTGGGTTTTCTTTTTTTGGTGCTGGGGATTGAACTCAGGGCCTCGTGCTTGCTAGGCAAGCACTCTAACCACTGAGTTCAATCCCCTGCAGCTGTTTGGGGATTAGTGACCCCACGGTCTAGACAACTAACATAAACCACCTCTTCTCCTGTTCTCCTAAAAACTCTGGTTTCCAGAGTTTTCTCAAGGTTCTTTTGAGAAAATTCAATTTTTTCATTTAGGCTGTTTGGTTTTGCCAAAGATCAAATCCCATCCTTTATGTCTCCCAGAAAACCCTTGGTTCTGGTCGAGAGCAAGATGACTGTGTTCTGGGGCAGCACAGATCTTCTGAGGCTGATGGGACTGACAGGTGCCTGCGGTGTGCACTGAGCCGTGTGGAGGCGGAGCCGCCACCTGGGTTTGTGCACCAAGTCTCTCCCGGTTGCCCTGTTAACATGTGCCGACAGTCGCTCCTCTCTCTCCGAGTTCTCCACTCACCTTTCCCTCCAGCGCAGTCACACTCTGCCCCCAGCAATCCACCCCAAATGTTACTCTGCAAGTCACTGGGGGCCTTTCTGACGCTGGAAGTCCACAGCTCGGGTGCGCTCCAGCCTCTGGCCGCGCCCCATCACTGCTTTCCAGAGCTGCTCTGGGCCCTCCGCCTCTCGCACATCAAACCTTCCAGACTCCTCCTCTTCCCTTTCTAGCAGTACTTTCTCATCAGGGCTCATCTTCCTCAGGTGTTTTAAAATTCTCCTAATTTGTTTTGTTTGTTTTCCTTTCTGTTCACTGCCTGGTTATCCACTCAATGACCTCGATTCACTTTCTAAACTCTTGACTCTGAGATATATGTATCTTCGGCCTAAATTTTTTTTTTTTTGAGACAGGGTCTCCCTAAGTCACCAAATTGCCCAGGCTGGGCTAAAACTTGGGTTCCTCCTGGCTCAGCCTCCTAGAGTGCTGGAATTACAGGTATGTGCCACCACACCTGGCTAAAATTTATTCTTGGGAATATCGAACTACTATTTGGATATCCCACTGGCACCTCACATTCAGCTCCTCATCTAAAACTGAACCGATCCAGTTCTACCATTAAATCTGCTTTGTCTGGTTTCTTATTTTACCGAATAAGACTAAGGGCAGACATGTCTCATCATTCGCCACAACTCACCAGTGACACATTTGCCCCTTAGTACCCCCTAAGCCCTCCTGCTCCCTTTCGTTCCTACTGAGTAGGACACTGTTGGTCCCACACCCAGCGTCAATTTCCTTTATATTCACCCCAACAGCACCCAAGTCTGGTGTTCACGTCTCCCTGCAGCCCACGTTGCCTCTGAGGAAGTTAGTCTCAGCCCCAGATCCCAGGAGCGGCCTGCTTGGGCAATGGGCAGGTTAGGGACTGGCACGGAAAAGACTTTGGCCAACAAGAGCCAGGGCCAGTAAAATTCTCATTTGTGGGTCACTTCTCATTCTCCTGGGAGGGCTTCAAGAACTGATCTTCTCATTTCCTCTGGTCCTTTCATGTATATATAAAGTTTAAACCTGCTATTGCAATTCTTCTGCCAAATCCTGAGAAAAATGTAACAAAATTAAGAAAGACAAGGCCAAGAGAAATCCATTTTTTGCCTGTCCAAAGCATGTGTTACCTCTAAGACTAGACTAATGAGACAGGTATCTCTCATCTAGCTGGCAACCTAAATGTTCCTTTATAAGCACATAAAACCAGCAAAATTTGTAAGTAATGCCATACCAATCTCACCAAACCAGTTCAATTTAAGAATAAACACCCAACAAGAGAAATTCCACTAGTCACTCAAACTTAGGAGAGAAAACAATTAAATTGAGTTACTCTGAACTAACAGGAAATCAAACCAAATCTGTGTGTGCGTGTGTGTATGTGTGTGTGTGTCTTGTTCAAGTGGGAAAATGATATTTATTTTATGATATAATTTATCTTCAGAAGCAGACAAAAATGACCTGACCTTTTTTTTTTCCCTTGTGGCCAAACAGATCTTTACTGTGTCTAAGTGGGTCAGTGGCAACCAGTATGTACCTAACTATGGATTATGCAATAAACAATCTCATCTTGATCTGTATGCAAGAATGTGATGGTTTGCACAGAACAATGAAAACCAGAATAACAGGTTCTTCTGAAAGCAAAGTGTTCAGAGCTGGACAACAGGAGAATCATACAGAGTAAACCTTAGTTTAGGACAAAATCCTAGACCAAAATTTGAAAAGAGAGTTTGGATACTTGGACGAGTGTCCTGGAGCCAGAAGAGCCTAAATATAGAAACTGATGATTTAAAAAGCCAAATCAAACCAGAAGTCACTCATTAGAATAAGCCAGTCTCTGCGGCAGTCCTGTATATCCACAATTACCTTCCGAGAATGAGCCTTTGCCCATCAACTAGAGTCATCGCCTTGGGAAATAGATTCAGTACTGCATTCTAGAACACTGTGTTCATTCTGTGCTAATGCAATCACATAAAATGAGGACAGTAGTAGACAGGTGAGTCAGGAGCCTACAGCTGCTGTCTGTCTTTCTGCAGATCAAACCCAGGGCCCTTTACCACTGAGCTACATCCCCAGCTCTTTTCTATTCTGAAACGGTGTCTTGCTAAGTTGCCCAGGCTGGCTCAAACTTGAGATCCTCCTGCCCCAGTGTCCCAAAGTGGCGGAATTACAGGAGTACACTGCCATGCACTTGAGGGCCTGCCATCTGACAACAGTTGCATGTGACAATGTGTGCATCCTTCAGAAAGCTGGGCTTAAGTATCCACAAACAACCATACAGACAAGAAACCCCAGCATCTGGAGAAGGGTGGGAACTTGATCACTTCCACACTCAAGAATGTTCTCTCTTCTTCAAACTCCTGTCACCATTGCCGCTGCTGCCTGAATGTTTGTGTCACTTCTAGCCCATTGTGTTAACTATTAATCAAGCTCTTAGGAAATATCTACAGCCTGATGAGTTTTTAAATCATACACAGTGTTTACATAACTTGTACAATTTCAGATAGGATGATGCCACAATAATTACCAAAACTTCTTGTTAGAAATAAAGTGCATTTAATGGATAAATCTTTACTGAAAATTTATTATGTCCAAAGCACTGAGTGAGGTTATCCCTAGTCTGAAGAAACATCAAACCAGACACACAAAGTCCTTGCCTTTATATCCCCAAGTGGCACCTGCCTGGGGGTGCTCTTGATCTTATCAGGAATCACTAAAAGTAGGACATGAAGATATAATTTTAAACATATATAGAAACCTAACATGGATGTAGTTATTTTATGCTAAAATCATATTTGCAGAGTCAGGGCACTGAATTTTCCTGTCTTAATAAAGGCAAGCTGTGATCAAACAGGCCGGTAGAATTTTAAAGGTCTGAATCCCACACTCCTAACACTAGAAGTTCCAAGCTACTAAATTTGAAGTTCATGGTTTTTCCTTTATTTTAAGCCAGTGCACATGAATGTTCTCCACCTTAACTGAAACACCATGTGTGACCCTTGCTTTCCTGGCCACGCCGGGCAAGGAAGAGAAATCAAGGTGCAGGAATGACATACACATGGTAACTGAGCTAATACTGTCTCGAATCACTTCATTATTCTGTGGTTTGAGCCATCTTACTTTATGTTCTCTGATCCGGTTTCCTCATCTATGAAATAGGAGCAAGAATGGTGATAACATAGACTCCGACACATACTTACGTATTTAACAGTAAAACGATCTTATCTAGAATTTGCTCTGAACTATTATGAGGATCAGGGGGCATGTGCTGGTTGAAGGGGACAATAGATGAAGCAAGATCAGCTATGAGTTAGTAACAGCTGAACCTGGGTGGTCGGGTTCATGGGTACCGGAGCTTTGTATGTATTCGAAATTTTCCATAATGAAGAGTTAAAATAAATATACAGATATTCCTCGTTTAATGAACGAGTTCCATTCCTATAACTAGGTCATTAAATGAATTAGTCATTTAAAAAGAGGAATTGGGTGTAGTATGGACATTACAATATTCAGAACAAAGTAAGAGTCAAAGGAAACGCCAACTTGAAGACTTTGCTTTTATCTGCATGACTCTTTCAAGCAGCACTGTGATGTATAACAGAACATAAACCACAGTACTGTGCTATACAGCACAATTAGCACAAACTAAAGTGCTGTATAACCAAGGCGCATCCACAAAGAAGACAGTGAGGCTCTATAGACAAGATGTACAGAACCACACGAGAAAAAGACAGACTGTAAGTCCAAGCGGCAGGTCTTGGGCATAATTCTGAACAATTGTTAAACAGGTATGTTGTTTGTTTTGTTTTGTTTTACTTAGCTTGTTTTTCTTTTTCTTCTTTTCTTTACTTATTTCATTTTTTATTTTTTTTGATAGGTTCTCACTATGTAGTTCAGGCTGGCCTCAAACTCTCTGAGATTCTCCTGCCTCAACCTCCTGAGTTCTGGGATCACAGGCATACACCACCACGCCTGGTTTAGTTTTAATTCCAGCTCTTATGTTAACAAACTTTGTGACATTAGGCAAGCTACATAAGTTTCCCCTCTGTAAAAGGAATTCAATAATACCTACTCAAAGTTTTTGTAATGATTAAACGAAACAACCCATTTAGAACTCATAGCAGAATGTCTAGAAAATAGTAAATGCTGAAGAACCATTATTTTCATCTACCAACACTAAGATCGTTTTATTAGATTTTATTGTGTTTACTGGGTTCTTTGAAGAAGATTCTTTGGGGCTGGGCACGCAGCTCCGTGGAAGAGCGCCTGCCTGGCACAAGTGAGGCCCTGGGCTCCATCCCCAGCACCACAAAAACAAATAAATAAACAAAAAGGAAGAGGAAGAAGATCCTTTGCCCACAGAAAGCCTGTTTCCAGGCTGTTTCCAGGTTGGTGTGAGGTGTGGAGTGAGCAGCAAAATACCGGGAGGCTGTTGAATTCCCAAACGTGAACTGAGAATTTGGGCACGGCAGCAGCACAGGCCCTTCCAGCTGCGGCACGTCAGGGCTCTCGGGCCAGGTGACCCCAGGGGCTCCTTCCAGTGGGGTCCACACGCTCCCCTCTGTGCAGGGCTCGTGGGAAACAACCTTCTCTTGATCCCCTTAAGTTAACCTCCAGCATCCATGATCACACCAGTCACAAGTGAATGTTGAGTGAATGAATGAAAACAATGACAAATACAATCATAAGAGTCTTTGTTGTTGTTGTCCAACAATAAATTAAAAGAGTCTGAAAGTCATTAAAACTAAATATCAGTCACTGCAGTCAGTCTTGTGCTGAATGTAACAGCAAAAGACCCTGTGACTGCATCTGGAGATACAGACTTATTTTAAAACGAGGTCATCAGCACAGGCCCTAGTCCAACACAACTGATGTCATTATAAGACACACGTTACCAGTACTGCAGTGGTCAGAGGTCCAGGCTCTTACTGTTCCATTCAAGGAATTCGATGGAACAATTAATGAATGTAAAAGTTTAACATTTATTTAGAGCAAAAGAAGAAGAAAAAGAAGTACAAAGAAGAAAAAGTGCTCTGAAGAGAAGCGCTCTGCTGAACAAGTGTGGCCAGTTAAAGTAGGAAAAGCTCACCCAGCACAGTGAGGGCAGCTGGTGAGAGACTCACAGTGCCTATGAGCTAATGACCCCGTCTTTTATGTCCTCTTTCTGACATCAGATCTGAGCCGTCCCATCAAAAACCCACTTGGTCTCGAGCCAGACGATTGGTCTTAGGGGCAGGCTCGGCTTGATCTAGAACTGAAGACAGCGTCTCCAGTTGGTGTCAGGTGCAGGGCTCCAGAGCTGCTTCGCGCCCGTGTCCTGAATCTGCGTGATTAACAAGTCTCCATGCTTCGCAGGGCAAGCCCAGTTGCCAAGCCGCTTTGCCGTGCCTTAGTCTCCTGCGTCAGACGCGTACAGAGGGCGCCCATGCAAAGACGCAAGGAGAACACAAAGACCTGCAAGTCCAGGAAAGAGGCCTTGGGAGAAACGCGTGCTGCTGACCTTGATGTCAGACTCCCGGCTCCTATGCTGTGAGAAAATAGACATCCATCATCAGGTACTTAGCTGTGACAGCCATGCAGACTAGAAAGCGGCCGTGATATCCAACAGCTGAGACAAATGGATCATTTTTCTCCCAGACGGATTATCTAGAATGAGAGAATAGTTTGATGCCACAGTTAGAGTCTCCAGGGTTTTCTTGGCCTTGCCGTCAACAGCTGCCACAGCTCTAGACCAAACAGGGAACAGCACTGTGTGTCCTTGCTAACAAAAAGTTCTCCAGAACCCCCTCGGTAGCCTTCTTGTCACATATCACCACCGTGGTCTGAACTCTCCCTCCTGGGATCACCGCGTCCTTTTTCCCACCATTTATCACTCCCATGCCTTGATGAAACCGTCTCTTTGCCTCCCTGGGCTTCAGCCTTTCCCCTCTTCCCTCCCCTCATCTGCACTTGGTTTCTTGCCCTAAACGGGGCTCTGCAGTCTGTCGTCCTGAATGTGCCTTAATCACCGCACAGGATCTCATCCCTCTACCATTTGCTACACCTGCTTTGTGAACTATGCAATTGTACAGTATTCCTGCCCACCTTTGAGCTAGTTAGACTTGTTAAAAATCAGCCAGGCACAGTGGTGTGTGCCTGTAAGCCCGGCACTCTGGGAGGCTGAAGCAGAAAAATCACAGGTCCAAGCCCAGCCTGGGCAAATTACTTAAAGAGACTTTTTTTTAAAAGACTGAGAAAGTAGCTCAGTTCAAAGGCCCTAGGTTCAGTCCCCAGTAAAGAAAAACAAAATTTATGCTGCTGGGCCCACAACTACCTTCTGTCTGATTTCAGTTAGAGACTCTCTGTCTCTTTGCAGCCCTCTCACTCCTCACTTATCAGCTCTTCATCAAACCTCTCGCCCTTCTCAACCCTTTCAAAATCCTCTGCTTGCTTCAAGTCTCAAACTTATTCAAAGCAAATGAGCTTGCTTGGACTCCCTTGGACTCAAAGCACTACAGGTAGCCCGACCTCTCCAGGAAGGATCGAGATGTCCTTAGATATCCCCTAACCAAGACTCACCTGTCCCGCTGCCCTCTTCGCCTCCCCACTTGAATTTGAATGGCTCACATGAAATAGCCGGCGCAGTTACTAGAGGTTGTAAATGGATCCCGTTTCCCCTCTCTTCTTTAGGAGTAGAGACAATATTTATTCGTGCTGGCTCTCCCAACAGCACCTACCATGATCCTCGGTTACCTATCAAACAAAAGCCCTGCTCCTCCGCAGTCCACTAGTTCAACACCTACATGCAACACCTTTCCTCATGGGTTCAACAGCTCCATGGGCGTTGGCTTCCCACACCCGAGCTCTGCACACAGAGCAGTTCTCACTGCAGGCGGACTTTGGCGAGCCCTGAGACGGGAAGCGAGGTGCATGTTCATGTAGGCCCGGCAGGCCTCAGCAGGCTGCTCCTGCACAGAGGTGAAGTCGGCAGGATACTGGTGGCCTCACCAGCAGCCAAGCAAGGGTGAGGCGGAGGGATGTGGATGGCACGTAGGAAATGTGGCAGGAGCTGCGGGTTTGAGATGCTGCCCCACTAGCAAGTCTCACGAGTAGCTTTAGAGGAGCTGGCCAAGGATACAGGCTCCTGGGTCAGAGCCCAGAGTTCCTCTTTCGTAACAGCAGTAGCAGCCAGAACAAGAGTGTTCCCTCCAATCCGGTTTCCACAGGCAGCGGCCTACATTATGAGAGAGTATTCTGGGTCTAATGTGCCCTAATGCTGTATAATGGAAGTGTACCTGCCCTTTTCTTCAGACACATACACCGCCTCTCTTCTAGAGCTGTTCACTGTGTGTTCTTTAAAAACATAGTCCAGAACAAAGGCAGACTTCTTGCAAGATGGGTACATCCAGGAAAGACCAGTGGAGAATGGGCTCCCGACCCCGTATAGGAAGTAACCTGTGCAATTGCTGATTATCCCAGTATGCACCCAGGGTCCCCTCTTCTTTATTCCTTGGAAGGCTGTTTTATTCATCTCAGAACTGCTCAGCAATAGTTAAACACAAAATGAACTAATAAACTATAAATCATGACTCTCTCTCTCTCTCCACACACACACACACCCCTTTAAAAGATAGTTTATTTACTCTCACACTGCACAAAAAAAAGTACGCTGGATAAGCTCGAGGAAGGAAAGGACCAGGCCCGCTCTGAGCCCCAGCACGCTGGATGGCACCTGGCGCCTCACACTGCATCTGTTTGATGGATATGTGATGGTCTTGTGAGCAGGAGGAACCATGTCTGTTTCCCTTGCTTTCGGCCCAAATCTAGAGCACTTCACCCGCGAGACTGCACAGGAGCCTGGGTGGTGAGGCTCCTCCCAGTTGCAGGTAGAAACTGGAATTCACCAGTATGAACACCTAGCAACCAGGCACATTTGTGTTCAAAACTATAAAAATGTGCTCAACAAATTAAAGTTCATCTGACCCAGAGTGTATTACCAAGGTGCTAGTACTCATGTGTCATGGGGAGAAAGCATCATAGCGAGGCTCAGGGGTCCCCATGTTTAGTTCCATCTCCACCACTAACCACTTTAGGCCCTTTAGCAGCAACTCTGGCCTCAGTTTCTTACGCAGAAGAAGGGTCAAGAGGTTAGACCAGGTGAACTACGTTCACTTTTAGACATTCCATATAATAAAACTAAACTAAGAGCTAAATAACTAAATAATCGCATTTTAGCACATCAACAGAATGCATAACTTACTTTTCCCATGCTTATGCTAAGACATAACTAAAATTCCAAAGGATTGAGTTTTCTAAGTAAAATTTACTATGTACTAACAACACAAAAAGGTCAGTTGTCTCTCTGGACCCCTCCTCAGTGACAGGTGCATTTCGATGTGGCTCCTTTGGGGACGATGGAGTGGTGACCAGTGCTGGATGCTGGGCATCGCTCTCCAGGCAGGGCCTGGCAGCCACCTCGGTTGTCCCCAGAAGGAGCCAGTGGGTATGAGGCAATATATTCTCTATGCGGCGTGCCAGCAACACAGCACTGTCACTGACAAATGCACAGCCTCAATTTCTTGTCCTGCATCTACAACATGGTCAGGGTGATTCTTATTTTCTTTTTGAGACTGTTCTGTGTTTCCCAAACATACTTCAATCAACCTGTTTTCTTTTTTACAACCAGAAGAAACATATTCATCAAGTAGGGCGTAATTAGCCTCATTGAGCTAAACTCTGTCTTAAAAATGTGAGCCAATCTGCAGCCTAGAGGATGTGAAGTGTGAAGAAGACATTTTTCTAAAATCTAAATAAGGTCTTTGCAATGGGTGTGAAGATATCAGAAGACCTTAGAGTGCTCACAATCAATTCACAGATACTCTTTAGTTTGCTTAAAGTATGAAAAATGATAAACATATGCAGGACACTCAGCAATCACTGTAACTAGTCAGGTAAGAAATACAAGATTGTTTTTCCTTACGGGAACAGGAGCAGAGGCTGGCAGATGGTCAAGGACATTGTGCCTGCTCCATCATCTCGGAGAATAAACGCCCCGCACAGCAACAACCAGAAAGGCAGGTGGCAGCAGGCTGGACCTGTGTGAAGCAGTCCCTGGCAACCTGGGGAGCCTGGACCCACATCCCCTGGAGGTCTTGCTCCACCTGCCACTGCCACTCACAGGCAGCCCCACCGAGCCCAGGGCAAGGGAGGACTGGGACAGGAGGGAGAGAGCAAAGAGAGGCTCCCTTTGGCTTCCCATCTGAGAAGACGGGTTCCACTGTGAGAACGTCAGCCCCTCCAAGCAACTGACCCAGTCCTGCAGTGCAACTTTTCGTACTGTTTTTCACTGGAACTTTTATAGGATTGGAGTAAGTATAGCATTTATTTAATATACTTTTTTATTAGTGCCTGCTTGCAGTACATAATCATTACATTTATCCTGGGGTATTGGTTCATATACACAATACATTGTAATACTCCTTCATTCCCTACCCCTCCTATCCCTCCCTCCTCCTTTCAACTCTTGGTCCCCTTCCCATTTACAAAAACTCTACTCCCTTTTTTTCCTTCAATTCTTTTTTTCCCATCCCCTCTCTTGCCCCTCCTTTCCCCTCCCTCCATCTCTCACTCCCCTTACCATTTGAGGAAGATCCCCTACTTCCTATTATCTACATTTTATGTCTCTGTTTGTAATTTGGGTTTTTCATATAAGGGAAACCATGCACAATAAAGCTGTGTCTGATTTATTTTACTGAACATTATGGCCTCAAGGCTTAACCAGCTCTTTTATTGAAAGTGATTTCTTCAAGGTATTTATCAAAATAGGAAATTACCATAAATTTCTCCTAAGTCAATGAACTATTTGCCATGACAGTGGAATGAAGTGATTTGGGTCAAGAAATGTAGTGTCTACTTGGGGTCTACATGTACGTGTATGCTTTGTTTATACACACACTTTTATACACACTTGTTATTGTCTATATATTTACATATTACAGGGTTACTCCATCTTCACTGTGTATACTCCTCAGACCACTGTAGAGAAAGCTGGTAAAATCAAAGTATTCGACTTTTTCCTCTTACCTTAGGAGAAGTGAATCAGGAAAGCTAAGATGAAAAATTTATAAAACAGCAAATTTGTTTTTACTTTTTACTTGTTCTTAAAGAGGATGCTGTTTAATCTCAATTATGAAGAACAGAATCTAAAGGGACTAACAGATTTGAAGAGTTGAAAGAGAGTGGGGGTAATATGCTGAATAATTTTCAGTTCTGCCTAGTTCTGTATGAGTGTGATTCATTGCAATATGTGAATTTTCAGGTTAAAGAAAAAAAGTATACAGACATCATAAGGTCAACTCGGCACGATTTACGGCACTAGGCATGGGTCATCTCGACCAGCATGAGAAGGAAGCTGCTGAAAGTACATAACTGGAGGCCTCTGGAATTCGCCTTGAACAGTAAGCAGAAATGAGCTTCACAGAAAAGAAGGGAGGTTACAGCAGCCAACTTCTAGGTTTCCTTCCAGCCTTGATTAAAGATCTGTCGAGGACATGGTCAACTCCAGAGACAACTTGAAGAGACTCCCTCCCAGAAGCCAAGAGTGGGACAAAATGAACTGTGGGAAGAGCTACAATGGATTGAAACTCGTCAAATATTCTTAAATCCATGAATGATGAATGGTGGATGGAGGGGGCTGCATTCAGTCATTTTTGGAGGATTGCTTTGAAAGCCACTGTTTTGAAAACCAGTAAATATAATGAAAAACACTGATCCTCAGAGAACAAAATTATTGATGAAGGGCAGTTTCTCCTGAGAGAAGTGTCTCAGCTGCCATAATAAATCCATCAGGAATGATAGATTTAGTATATCACTATTTTGCAACTCCTGGATTAATGGACCCAAGAAACAATCACCCATACTCCTCACATCACAAGAAGAGAGATTTTGCACATCTCCCGATGGAATTCCATCACCTACAAACTCTTCTTCACATGCACACACGTGCGCACACATGTACACAGAGAAGTGCAAACCAGAATCTGGTGAAACCTACAGTAATTTATAGAAAACATGGTGAGAAAATGAGAATGGTACACGAATACATGAGGATACAATCAGTACACCAAACCAGTAAGAAACTCTTCAAGATAAATGACTCAATGTCTTTAATAACTGCAAGGAAAAATAGACTTTTAATAACTGCAAGATTAAAAGAGACTTACATGATATATGAATGCAATTGCAACGTATAGGTCTTGTTTAAAATCTGAACCAAGCGTGCCTGCCTTGCAAGTATAAGGCCCTGAGTTCGATCCCCAGCACCTAAATAAATAAATAAATAAATAAAATCTGAACCAAGCAACCAAATTCTAAGAGTATTTTAATAAGAAATCTGGAAAATTTGAACACTGATTGGGCATGTGATGACTTTAGGAATTCACTTATTTATGTGATAATGTTTTTCTACTTTTCACAAAGTGTCTCTGTCTTTTGAGGTACATTTAGAATTACAAGTGAAATACTACGTCCTGGACTTCTTTCAAAATATGACTATTAGGGGGAGGCAACATACGTGAAAAGTGAAATAAGATTGACCACAAGTTATCAAGTACTGAAGATGGATGATGAATACACATGGGTGTACATGTTTTGGGGGTAAGCAGAGATAGATAAAAAAAAAAAAGTGTAGCCATTTCCCTGGACATGTTACCACAATGGAACAGAGGCCCTAAATAACAAGACTATAACATTTCGGGCCACATCTACAAGCTTACATATACTGACAATGTCAACTAAGAGTACACAAAGCAGAGGGAGCACCTTTTGTAAGTCAAAGGAGATACCACAGGAGTAGCCCCATTCCTGGAAGTGCAGAAGAAGAAGATCATATTTTTATTTCACCTTATTTTCATAATAATGACACAATTTTCATAATAAGGACACAGTGGTGATATTAAAAGTTTATTTTTTGTTGCAGATGCAGAAGGTTCATAAAAGGAATCTGCAAAAAAGACACAGCTAACATATTCCATGGTGAAAGACTGTTTTTCCCCACGGATCAAATAAAGCAAGCATATGTACTCCTATTCAAAGCAGTGCCAGAAGTCCTAGTCTGTGTGATAAGGAGAGAGCGCAATAAAAGGTGCACATACTGTATCAGAAAAGTAGACAAGTGTCCCTCTCCACAGATAACACGAGTATATTTTTGAAAATCAAGAAAAATCTCCAAAAAACCTCCTAAAACTAATAACAGTTTAGCAAGGTCACAGAATACAAGCCATTCAAGACAATTCTGCATGGAATTATCACACTTCTGTACATCTTTTAGCAGGAGAACTCAGTTATGTTTTTTGTTTTTTACTCTGGACTATCAAGGATGTCGTACTTTTGAAACAAAAGGGTGTTAGTAATGAGAATAATAGAGTTTTTGATGGGTTGTGAACATTAGAAGCTCATCTGGTTGACTGCCAAGTAGTCAGGGTTCAGTCCAAAACAAAATGTAATATAATGCCTTGTTAAATGATAAGGACCCATTCTCTCCCTCTGCACCATGGGCCCTCCTTTCTTCTACATCTGTGTCCCATCTGCTTAGGGTTGGGCAGAGGTCTTCCTTTCTGCAGAAATAATGTAACTCCACATAAACCCTTCTGCACTTGAAAGAGAATGTGAAGAGCAAGAGACTCAAATTTTTATGACTCTGTTGGAAAGACAGCCAAGCCTGTTGGTGGGCAGGAATGTCCAAAGTCAATTCACAGGGGTGGGCCAGGTTCTTGGTGGGGGTGGAAGCTGAGGTGGCCTTGTGAGGAAGCCCCCTTGCTTGTAGGATGTCCTGTTGTGTTATTAGTCCTGGGGTGTCTGAAGGCTATGCAGGAATGGGTGAGTTATGTGCCTAGAAGAGTCATGGGAGCGGGTCACGATTTGGGGCTAATGCCTGTCCCTTCAGATGTCCAAAGCATTCACCACTGAGACAATGTGGCTGTGGACTGGCCAGTCTGAAGCCACCATTGCAATGGCCTTGAATGCAGTGTCATTACACCTCAACCAGCATGGATGGCCAGGGAATCCCAACAAAATTGAGGGGCCTGATAACAAGTAGTTTCTTGGAACTACCTGAAGTATTTATCCATCCCTCCTGAAGCCGAGGAAAGACTGCTGTCTATCTGCCCCCGGCCCATCGTAAGATGCTGCTCATGACCACACCAAGCTTCTGTCGGAAATAAGCTCCCAGAGTCAAACTGTCGGTGCTGGAAAGAATGCACTCAGAGACAAGGCAAGAGGCCTGGACAAGGCAGTTTTAAAGTCCACTTCTGCACAAGGGTGCAAGCATGAGATAGCAGGTGCCCAGGACAAAGGAGGGTTGCCCCTTTTATCCCTAATGCAGGAGAAGCAGCTGACCTTTAGATTCACTGGCTGAGTACGGGTGGTGGGCTGTGTTTTGGAACAAAATCCTTGGCTCTTACGGTGAGGGAGAGGGTGGTTAGAGAGGGGACGGGCAGTGGGCAGTTCGGGATGAAAAACTCTTGGTTATCTTGGAAACCAGCTGACTTCTGGGGAAAGATATCACCATTTCTTGGGTTGTAACAGAGGGGTGGCTGGTGAATAGACGGCCAGGTGATTTAAAACCAAAATGCAGCTGTTTGGCCTTGTGCTTTGACAGGAAAGACAAAGCCTATTTCTCGCACTGGGCCGTCGCCCCGCTCCATGGACTCCCCGCCCCGCTCCCGGGCTCCCCGGGTCCTCACCCGCGCGTCCCCACCGCTCGCCAGGCCTCCGGGGACACCGGGCAGCCCCGCCCGGCCCCGGGCCGCCATCCCCTCGGCCGGCGCTCCGCCGGACACCCCGGAGCGGGCGCGCAGGCGGCGGGCGGGGGCGCAGGGGGGTCTCGGCACGCCGAGCGGAAGCGGAAGCGCCGCCGGCTGTAGCCATGGCGACGCGGGGGCGGGACGCCCGGAGAGAGCGACCTTTGACCCGCAGTCGCGGCTACGTCGGCGGCGGTGGCGGCCGGAAGCGCAGCGAGACGGCGGCCGGGTGCTGGGGGCTGCGCCGCGGGGATGGAGGTGACGGGGCGGAGCCCGGGGGTCACCGAGGGGACCGGAGGGGCGGAGGGCCGGGCTGAGGACGTGCGGGGTGCGGCGACCCGACCCCGCCGCCTGGACGCGCGCCCTCCCGGTGCGCTGCGCACCTGCGCCCGCTGTCCGGGCCTCCGGATGGGTCGGGGACCGGGCCGGCGACCGGCGGCTGACGCCGGCTTGTCTTGTCTTGCAGGACCCTGCCCAGGACGGGGTGGCCGCCCCCGGCGCCGCGAGATCCAAGGTGGGAGAAGGCGCGGGTGGGGCTGGAAGCGCTCGGGACGCGTGGCCTGTTTGCAGACACGCCTTTCCCCCGCGGCCCCTGCTTTCATTTGCAGCCACCCGTCGTTTCCCGATGTGCTTTCCTTTCTTTCTTTTAAATTTCCTAATGCGGACACACTTTCTGTTTACTTCCTGCCCTGGCTAGCCCTGCAGACTTTCAAACATTAAACAGATCCGGCGGTGTGTCGAACATTAGGCAAAGCAGCGTAACTTATGAAGGTTTAAACAGTGGTGAGGTGGACAGAGCAGGAACTGTAATGATGTGGGCGCAGGCCCCACGTCGTGCAAAGCGCTGTGTCTGACACCGACGATTCCAAGTGATAGTGGCTTCCTTATCGCTGAGGGTTCCACGTTTCCAGATGCTGCTGGTTTATTGCTAAGGTTTATTGCTTGCATGTTGAGCTTCCGGCACTTGCCCAAACACTCAGTTCCTTCACCTAAACTTCCTGGTAACCCTGAGGTGGGTACCGTCGTTCTCATTTCACAGGTGAGAAAACCGAGCCCTCACAGGTGAAGTAATTTTCAAAAATGGTAAAGCCTAAATTTTAGTTAGAGCCTAAATGTTGCCTGATTCATCTTGTTGCTGTAATTATGCTTAAGATTTTACGTAGCCAGAGACACTTTCAGCCTGGAATAAAATGAATTTTACAGCCTTTCGGTAGCACTAGGTCCAACCCCTAATCGTACAGTTAAAGAAATCAAAACCTGGAGAGTGTCAGCCTCTTACAGCAATATCTGAGATTTTGTGCTGTTTTTTGCCCACTAAGAATTACTGAGTTGAAATTGGCTTGCTAATTTTTAGAAACGTGAACAAAGCAGTGGTGGTTGGTTGGCATAAAGTTTTGTTCAGCGTAATGTTTTGGTTTTTAGACAGACATTGTGTTTCTTTTTGTGGCTTCTGCAAGCACAAGTTATAACAAGTTGGTGACATCTTTCAGCTGGAAACCCTGCCCAAGGAAGATCTCATCAAGTTTGCCAAGAAACAGATGATGCTGTTACAGAAAGCGAAATCAAGGTGTACAGGTATTAGCTTGAAAATACTTATCTTGGCTAAACATGGAAGTATTTTAAGTAGTGCATTGGCCTGTTTCTATGTTCTTGTGATTTCAGGTGCATCTTAGTCACATTCTAACCATTCACATCTGCTTTATTCTTATTTCAGTGTCTAAAGAGTAGCTACCTTTGAGTTGTTACAGTTGAGGAAGAGGATTTTTAAAAAACTTTGTAAAATTAAAGCATTTTTTTTCCTTCATATGCATTGTAGATTCTTCCGAGTTAAGTATGTTTTCTGCAGAAGTCAGTTGAAATGAGAGACACAGAGTCATAAACCCAAAGACATAATAAGAACCCTTAAGTAAAATAACAAAGTATTACCATGGCAGTATGAAGTCGATTTTCTATTCAGTTTCCTTATTATTCCAAAGAGAAAAAGTATTAGTGTCCTTTTAGCTGCACTGCCTAAAATCTAAGACTTTCTGCCAGAAAAAAAGATCACATTATCTTTTGGAATTTCACTCAGCTTTTACTTAAGAGAGTAACTTATTTGAAAGATGTTCTAGGCTCCAGAGCTAGACACGTGTTGATGAAATATTTAGATTAATGTTTACGTTTAATATGAGGTTAGTTACTGTAATATTTATAACTGAAAATAATAGTCTGGGATTCGCTTCAAAATTATCAGGGTAGCTGGACACAGTCGCACATTTCTGTAGTCCCTGCAGCCCCAGGGGGCTGAGGCAGGAATATCACTTGAGCCCAGGAGTTTAAGACCAGCCTGGGCAACATAGCAAGGTCCCATCTCCAAAAAAAAGAAAACTTAGAAAGGTGATTAAGAAAAGAGAGGAAGGAGAGAGTACAGTTTGGTATTAAAACAAATTGGCCAGTTGGAGCAAAGTGATGGGCACATAGAGATTAATCAGTAGTCACTATTTTCTCTACTTTTTTGTTTGCTTAAAGTGTTCCTTAATAAAAAGGAAAAGAAAACATAATACCATTGTCTGGATGAAATTAATATTTCTCAAAGTATCTGCTGCTTAAATATATTCTAGTTTTTTTGTTTTGGGTTTTTTTTTTAGAATGTACTATCAGTTTATTAACCGCACTGCCTAAAATCTGAGACTTCAGATTTTCTTCATTTCTTGAACTGGAATCTTTTTACTTAGAGTTGGAGAAAGAAATTGATGAACTCAAATCAAAGCCTGCTGATGGAGGAGCTGATGATATCATTAAGGTAATGAAATGGCTGTGAATGTACTTATTTATTTGTATGTCTAATAGTGAGTAGAACTTCTTGAGGGCCGTCCGTCTGCTGGAGATTACCCGGCTTTCTGTCTTGGCTTTACCACTTCCTCCCTGGCCTTGGTCAGGATTTTGACCTCTGTTCCGCTGTTAACAACCTCCAGATCTCGGTCTCCTGGCTGCCCACGTGCTCCCCGATTGTGGTGGTAGCTTAGTCTGTCCTGCTCTGCCTTGTCGCCTTCAGAAAACCTGCAGCTCTGGGGACTTCACTGGTATGCAGGTACTGCTGCCTGCAGGAAATCTGTAGATGCACATCCTTGGTCACGACTGTGGCCCCTGCACTGGCAGTCACATCTCTAGCTGCCTAGGGAAAACCCTCGGCCCCACACGACCAGGTGCCGCCTCTGGCCGGCCAGCAGCATCACTGGTTTTTGCGCCTTGTGACTTTAGAGACGGTTTCACTGTCCTGTTCCGGCTGTCAGTCACAGGAGTCCTGGAGGCCTGTTGTTGCTCCAGGACATTGCTCCAGTATACCCCGCCACTCCCCCTCTGTTTGCATGGCTCTCTTGCTTTCTGAGCCTTCTGTCTCCCTGCACCGGCTGGACAGAAGGTCTCTCAGGCTGCTGCACCATCCTCCTGGAGGTGGCCCTTGGCAGCGACCTGTGCACTTGTGCACTTCTTCCTTTGTTGGGCCCCTGGTTGGGTCCCTTGTCACTCACTGAGTTGACCGTCTCACTTGGGTGGTGCATATCTTTATTCGGCTTTCCTAAGAAGGAAGGTGTGGGAGGTCACTGTTCATGTTGTCTTAGATGTTACTCTGTTCAGTTTATAGCTGTAATTTGGTATAGAACTCTGAAGTTTTCTACGCCTGCTTTGTTTTCGCTTTCTTAAGCAGCAGTGTTGTATTAGTAAATCTTCACATACAAAGATGAGAGGTGGGATTAAGGATTATGGGATTAAGATCCCCAGTGTACCCACCCCACCCCAAAAAAGAGAGGTAGGCAGCCCTTAGGTGGGCTCCGTCTCCCGTGGTGTCCTCAGGACGGAGCCTCTTCTGTGGGCTCCCCATCCTCACCCCGCTGACTTGAGACTCGGCTGTTAGCACTTCCCTTTCTGGCATCTACAGAAGAGGCAGCCGGGAAGCAGCGGCTGGCTGTGGAGGCTGGCGGAGGTGGCTGCAGAGTGTGCCGTGGGGCTGCTCAGGCTGCTCATGTAGATCACATTTTCCTTGCAGTTTCCCACTTTGTCTAAGTGGACTTCGTTTTTCCACCACTCTGTTCAATTTTTATTTTGGAGTTTAAATGTTTAATTTCACAGAACTTATTCTTGACATCTGAATATTCTTTCTTCGTGTATTTAAGATTCCACATGTTTTATCTTTCTAAGAAAATAAATTCATATTGTTTTAGAAGCTTACTTCTGGTTCTTTTGCATTGTTTCCTTCCTTCACATTCAGTTACTTTTAATGTAATCATCTGTGAAAATAAACAGGATTTTGAAAATAATCTACCTCTTCTGTTGTCCCGGCCATTCCCCTCCCACCCCGCCAGTTTCCACGCCCACAGCGACTGTCACCCAGCAGCCCGTCTCCTGCGCCCCTCTTCCTTCCCTCGTATGAAGGGTTCTTCTTGGGAAGGGGGTGTCGAGCTCAGGGCCCTGTACTTATAGGCAGGCACTCTACCACTGAGCTAAATCCCTAGCCCCTGTATAAAGTTTTATTGCATCTGTAAATTATCACTTAAAGATATCGTTTCGCTGGCTGTGATGGCACCTGCCTGTAATCCCAGCACTTGGGAGGCTGAGGCAGGAGGATCACCATGAATTCAAAGCCAGCCTGAACTACATAGACTCTGTCTCAAAAAAATCAAAAAACAAAAAAAAACTGAGCCTTATTTTAAATAAATAAAAATTTTATTTTTTCCATTTTAGCCTTTAGCTTCATTAAAATGGTGCCATGTTGTTTGGGACAGGGCTTTACCTCTGTTGTTGCACATCACCGTGACTGCGGTAGAATTCTATGTTTATACTGTAAGGCCGTTCCCTCGGGGACCGTGAGTGGCTCTGGGGTTGTGCCCATGTGGTGCAGTGGAGCGTAGCGCTGTGGGTGTATCAGATGCATTTCCATTAGGTCCAAAGGGGTCTCAGAAGGAAGCGAGTGGAATTGCCACTTGAAAAGTGGCATACAGCTCCCATTAGATGCTAATGCCCAACTGCATAAAGTTATTCCTGGACTCTTGATGTTCTCTGATGCCGTTATAAATGGTGTCTTTTTTAAATTATGTTTTCTCATTTTTCAGCAGTGCACAAAATGAAACAAACTTTGTATATTAATCTTGTATTTAAAGACTTTGTGTAAATCAGGATCTAATTACCTGTAAATGCGTCTAGATTTTTTGTATAATCCTATTGTTGGATAATAAATTTCTTTTTAGTCTTTTTCTCATGTCTTTCATAAACTTTATTTTTCTTTTGCTGGTTAGGATATTTGATGCACTTTCTTTTTTTTGAGTCAGCGTCTTGCTATATTGTGTATGCAATCCTCATGCCTCAGCCTCCTGAGTTGGTACTATCTTAATTAGAAATGGTAATGGGGGAACTAATGTTTTCTTTATGATTTTTGCATCTAGATTTATAGTAAAATGGGTCTTTTACTTTTCTTTTCTTTTTTTTTTTAATTTTTATTTTTTAACTAAGAACATGTATTGGTACATTGTCCATATATTGATCACATTTAACATGTTTGTTTTGTACCTGTACATGGTATCTCTTGGTTCTCACGCCCTACCCTCTCCTCCCTTCTGTTCTCTCCATCCCTATTTACAGCAGGTTTATTTACAATTCTCCATGATTTCCCTTTCCCCTTTCTTTCCGTTTTTTCCCTTCCTGCTTTTCCCCCCTTCCCTCTTTCTGGCACTCCTCTCCTTTGTATATTATCTTCCTTTTATATGATATCTGTTACACTACTTTGTCCTTACTTACAGTTATGGTTTCTCATATCAGAGAAACAATTCGATGTGTGGTCGTGAGTGTCTGATTTATTTCGCTTAGTAGTATATTCTCAAGGAACATCTATTTACATACAAATGACTCTAGTTTATCCTTCTTTATGGCAGTGTAGTACTCCATTGTGTAGAAAAGCCACATCTTCTTTAGCCATTCATTGGTCGTTGGGCATTTGGGTTGTTTCCAAGACCTAGCTATTACAAACTGCGCTGCTATAAACATGGTTGTGCATATATCTCTGTGGTATGATGACTTTAACTCTTCTGGAAAGATCCCCAGTAGGAGAATAGCTGGATCAAATGGAACCTCTAGTTCTAGTTGTTTGAGGAATCTCCATATTGATTTCCACAGTGGCTGGACCAGTCTGCATTCCCACCAACAGTGGAAGAGGGTTCCTTTCTCCCCACAGCCCCTCCAGCATTTGTTGATGGTTGATTTTTTTCATAGATGCGATTCTTTCTGGAGTGAGATGGTATCTTAATGTTGTTTTGATTTGCATCTCGCAAATGACTAGTGATGTTGAACACTTTTTCATATATTTATTTGCCATTTTTATTTCTTCATTTGAGAAATGTTTATTCATTTCAGTTGCCCATTTTTGAATTGGGTCTTTAAATTTGGGAGGTTTAATTTTTTCGAGTTCTTTATATATTCTAGATGTTAGACCTTTGTCTGATGGATAGCTAGTAAAAATTTTTTCCCATTCCGTGGTTTTTCGTCCTGCTCTATTGGTGATTTCTTTTGCTGTGCAAAAGCTTTTTATAGCATGTGGTCCCAAGCACTGATTCTTTGTATTGTTTCCAGTGCGGTCTGGGTTCTGTCCATAAATTTTTTCCCAACCCCTATGTCTTCAAGGGTTCTTCCTATTCTATTCTCCAGTAAATTTATTGTTTCTGTTTTAATGTTTAGATCTTTGACCCACTTCGATCTCAGTTTAGTGCATGGTGAGAGGCATGGATCTAGTTTTAGTTTTCGGCATATGGCAAGCCAATTTGTCCAGCACCATTTGTTAAAGAGGCTGTCTTTCTTCCAGTGAGGATATTTGGCTCCTTTGTTGAAGATGAGGTATTTGAGCGCATTTGGAGTTGTTTCTGTATCTTCCAATCTATTCCATTGATCCTCAGGTCTGTCTTTTTGCCAGTACCATACAGTTTTTATCACTGTAGCTTTATAGTATAGTTTTAGATTAGGGACTGTGATGCCCCCTGCCTTTCCCCTGTTGCTTAGGATTGTTTTTGCTATTCTGGGTCTCTTTTGGTTCCAGACGAAATTCATGATTGTCCTTTCTAATTCTTTGAAGTATGTTGGTGGTATCTTGATTGGAATTGCATTAAATCTGTATGATAGTTTAGGAAGTATAGCCATTTTCACTATGTTGGTTCTTCCTACCCAGGAGCATGGGATATCTTTCCATTTTCTGATATCCCTTTCAATTTCCTTTTTTAGAGTACTGTAGTTTTCGATGTAGAGATCTTTTACATCTTTTGTTAGATAGATTCCTAGGTATTTTATTTTTTTGTGTGTAATTGTGAAAGGTATATCTTCTGCTGTTTCTTTTTCGGTGGGTTTGTTGTTTGTGTATAGGAATGCTATTGACTTTTGGGTGTTGACTTTGTATCCGGCAACGCAACTGAACTTCGTAATTAAATCTAGAAGCTTTGAAGTGCTTCGATGTTGGTTTCTGATTTTTGTAGACTTAGAAATTTTTTTTGCTTTTTATTTTGTCTGGACAAGTTCATAAGAAATTGAGATAATCTCATTTATTCCCTGAAAATTTGGTAGAACTCACCTGTAAAACCATCTCTCCCTCTTATTTTTTTGGCAGACCATTTTTAACTGTGCATTCAATACAGTATTATGCTTCTTAATTTTTTTCTTGAGTCAATAAAGCTATTTTTTTTTGGAATATATATCTGTCTTACTTGAGCTTTCAATATTTTTGACAAATACTTGTTCATAGTAGTCTCTTTAACTTCTTAGCCTGTAACTTACATGTAGCTCTTCACTTTCCAGTTAAAGGGTTGTTTGTGATCAGCCTTGCTAGAGGGTGTCTGTTTTGTCAGGTTTTTTCAAAGAGCTGACTTCTGCTCACTGGCCTGTTTTCCATTTCCTTACCTTTCTCTCCTACTCAGTTCCTACAGAGAATAACCCTGTCTGATGAGGAGGAGAGACAGGGTATTCCTGGCTTGTTCTTCTGGCTGCTCACTATTCAGATTGCTTACCAGTTCCCATTTCTGGACCCCACACATTACCCTTTCCTTGGCAATACCTGTTATCTCTAATTCATTTTCTTTCCCTTCTGTCTTTCACTGCTGGGTTCTAACTGAGGGTCTCACGCAGGCTGGGCAAGTGCTCTATCTCTGAGCTACATCCCCAGCCTGTAGTATCTTCCGTTCACGAGCCTTTTATTTCTGGAGAGGCTTTGCCTGTTTCCCTGTGTTCCTGCCTGTACAGGCCCTTACATTATGGCTGTCTCTTTGTTCTAATTCAGTTCATCCTTCTTCATGTTCAGTTTTCTAAAAATGTGTTGACATTTTTCATATCCTCATGTCTTTTCTCCTTTGTTCTTAATGTTTATACCTTTGTGAATTGTTCTCACTTCAGCAGGGTTTGGAAAGGGTGAAGAGATAATTATGTATGTGCCCAAGCCACCATTTTTTAACCTCACGCAAACAAATCTTCCTGTTCTGCAATAGGCATTGACTGAGCGCCTGGATGCTATTCTTCTGGAGAAAGCAGAGACTGAGCAACAGTGTCTTTCTTTGAAAAAGGAAAATGTTAAAATGAAACAGGAAGTTGAAGTAAGGCACCATTTAGTACTTTCTTTTTTATTAATCCATAATAATGTACTCATGGATTTGAGCTAAGACCTTAAAAAAGTATCTAATAAAGTTTCCCTATATTATGAGGGAAAAAAATTAAGATTTAAAGAGAAAAATAACTGAAATTATTCACTTATGCCAAGATAGAGCTAGCATTTATTACATTGTTTCATCTTCTTTAAGCTACAGTGTCATTCTTTAGTAAAAATGAAAAAAGTAAGTTGATTTTCATATAACTTTAAATACCATTATCTGTGCAGTTCTAGAATATTCAGTAGCATATTTCTCGTTTCTTGCCTGTTAGGTCTGTGCTGATGTTCTCCAAAAAGTCTCTTCTTAATCTGTTCAGGAGCTGTTAGTTGAGGCTTTATGACTTATACAGCTTTTATAATTTATCATCTTTTAAAAGAAAGTTAAATGCAGAGATTTCTTAGTTGTCAGTTACTACTTGAATAGCTTTAGTGTCTCTGGTGTGCGTTGCCCTTCTCAAGTTGGGGGAGCTTATGCAAAACGCTTAGACTCTCCGCATCACCTCCGGGCTCTCTAGGTAGCCGAGGGCCGGTGTCTTTGCTGAGGGCAAAGGGTTCTCCTGTCTTGCTTAGATGATGTGTGCTTATTTTTGTAACAGGATTCTGTAGCTAAAATGGAAAATGTGCACCAGGAGTTTGAACAGTCACACAGAAACTGTGTGAAAGAAATTGAAAGTTTGAAAAAGGAATTGACAACAATACATTCCAGACACAGTGAAGATAAGGCCGGCTTACAAAAGAAGCTAGAGGAAGCCGTAAATAAACAGGCAGAGCTTTCAGAACAACTTACGTTTCAGAGTAGCTCTGAAGATAATGTTAAAAAACTGCAAGAAGAGATTCAGAAAATGAGGCCAGCCTTTGAGGAGCAAGTTTTATGTCTGCAGAAGCAGTTAGAAGCCACCATCAGTGACAAGAAGCAAGCAGTTACTCACCTCCAAGAAGTCATGGAGGCAAGTTCTCAGCGTTACCAGAGAGAGATTGATCGATTGCAGGAAGAATTTTTGCAGTTGAAAGCTGCGCACCAAGAGGAAGTGAAAGAATTGACACAGCAGACTGAAGCATCAGCTAAAGAACATGAAGCAGAAATAAGTAAGTTAAACCAGCTGAAAGAGGACTTAGCGAGACAGTGTGAGGCCAGCGAGAGGACCATCCGGGAGCAATATGAATGCGAGCTGGAAAACCTGAGGAAAGCAGCCTTGCGTGCAGACCCCGACCATCCGCTGGGCTCTGCCCTCTCCCAGGAAGATACGTTTGTGGAACAAGTAGTAAATGAAAAAACCAGATACTTAGAGGATTCCTTGAAAGAACTGGAATCTCAACATAGTATCTTAAAAGATGAGGTAACCTATATGAATAATCTTAAATTAAAACTTGAAATGGATGCCCAGCATATAAAGGATGAGTTTTTTCATGAACGAGAAGACTTGGAGTTTAAAATTAATGAACTGTTACTAGCTAAAGAAGAGCAAGGCTGTGTAATAGAAAAATTAAAGTATGAGCTAGAAGATTTAAATAAACAGTTTTGTTGTGCCGTAGAACAACATAACAAGGAAGTACAGAATCTCCGGGAAGAACATCAAAAAGAAATTTCAGAACTAAATGAGACATTTTTGTCAGGTTCAGAAAAAGAAAAATTGACGTTATTATTTGAAATACAGGGTCTTAAGGAACAGTGTGAAAACCTTCAACAAGAAAAGCAAGAAGCAATTCTAAATTATGAAAGTTTGCGAGAGATTATGGAAATTTTACAGACAGAACTGGGAGAATCTGCTGGAAAAATAAGCCAAGAGTTTGAATCGATGAAGCAGCAGCAAGCATCTGACGTCCATGAACTTCAGCAGAGGCTTAGGACTGCATTTAATGAAAAAGATGCTCTTCTTGAAACTGTGAATCGTCTACAGGGAGAAAATGAAAAGTTGCTCTCTCAACAAGAGTTAGCGTCGCAACTCGAAAATGCTGTAGAGAGCCTTCAAGAGAAGAGTGAAGTGTACTTAGTTAGTCTCAGTCAAAGAGACAAAATATTACAAGAATTAGAAGCAAAGATAAGTACTCTCACAGAGGAAAAAGATGATTTCCTACGTAAAATTAAAAATTCTCATGAAGAGATAGATAGTCTCCATAAAAAGTGCGAAAGGGAAGAAAGCTTGGCTAAAGAGCTTAGGGAGAAAGTGGAACAAACTTCCCAGTACAACAGTGCACTGGAGCGACGGGTGAATGAATTGACAGGCAGACTAGATGAGACTTTAAAAGAGAAGGATGGAAATGTCCAGAAACTAGAAAAACTTACAGTTCAGATGCAAACTGCCTCTAAAAATCAAGAAGCATTGTCAGTGGAAGTGAAGTCTCTTTCTGAGGAAAATAGTAGACTGTGTTCTGAAAAAGACCAGTTGACTAGGGATTTGGAAGCTCTTCTGTCTCAAAAAGAAGATTTTACCCTAAAAGAACATATTACTGAATTAGAAAAGAAACTTCAGTTAGTGGTTGAAGAGCGAGATGACTTAAAGAAACTGTTTGAAAATGAGCAAGTTCAGAAGTCATTCGTTAAAACTCAGCTGTATGGTTTTCTTAAACAAATGGGGTCTAGTGTTTCAGAAGAAAATGAAGAGGAAGATGTTAGACTTGTCCTACACGCTGTAGGTGAATCCTTAGCAAAAGTAAATGAAGAAAATCACGGCTTGGTTTTGAAGTATGACGAAAGGGTGTTAGAGTTAGAAAGAGAAGCGAAGTGCCTTCGGGAAGAAAAGGCCACTCAGTGTGAAGAATTTAGGTCTCTGCTACGAGACTGTGAGCAAGAGAAGATTCTCCTGAGGCAAGAGTTAGAGGGAACCTTGTCAGAAAAGGAGGCCTTACAGTTTGATCTTTTGGAAATGAAGAGTGCTAGTGAGAAAATCAGGCTTGAAAATCAGAATCTTTTAGTTCAAGTTGAGGAAGTATCTCATGCATTACACAGCAAAACCAAAGTCCATGATGAAAAGTCACCTACACTGGAATATGAAGACCTAAGGCCACTACTAGAACAAAAAGAATCTGAATTGCAAGACGTAAGAGCAGAGTTGATGTCATTAAAGGTACTATTACTTTGCATTTTACTGATTGAAATAAATTCTTAGTTCTGATGATAGACTAGAAAAAATGTACATTAACATTTTTACACTTTTAAATCAGAAGTGAATTTTTAGCTCAAGTGGCAAACCTCTGAAAAATGCATTCAACATTTCCATGTTGTTTCCTGCCTGTTAAATTGGTCATGGCTGGGTGTAGACCATTTTTAAATCTTGAGCTTAAATAAATGGTTAGGGGTTTGACTATCTTGGTCAAGATATGCGCAAGGAAGTGAGCTGTAGTGGTATTTTGCTTTGGCTACTATTTTAGGGTGTTTTTTAAAAATTGTGAAAATATGATAAAACTATAATCATCAGTAGCCAGGTGCGGTGGTGTACGCCTGTAATCACTGCACTTGGGAGACTGAGGCAGGAGGATTGCCACAAGGTCAGTCTGGGCTACAAAATGAGTTCATGGCCAGCCTGAATTACATAGACCCCCCTGTCTCAAACCAAAACGTGTGTGTGTGTGTGTGTGTGTAAAATCGTTAGTGGCCACTTCTTTATTACATGTAAATTTGCTGTGTGTCATCTTTTCAGCTGGCCCTTGGCTATCACTGCCTTTTTTTATAGCATGTGCCATATACTTGATAAGGTTACTTGCTGCTCAGTCTGTCAACAAAGGAAAAGATGACTGACTTTTGCGTTATTTCCCTTCGGTGATGATTTTCTCATGCTTCAAATGTTGGCCAGTTCATCATGGAGATGAAATGAATTGGTTTTTGTTTTTTTTTCTCCGATAAAATCTAGGCTTCCCTAGAGAACTCTCCTCCTGTAGAAAATGATCAGCTTTCTTCAGTAAAAGAACTGGAAGAAAAAATAGGTAACTGTGGTTACTACACCTGTCATCACCGTTAAGTAGACAAAGCTGCTAGTGCAGGATGGCGTGCGGGATGCAGCACCCGGGTCACAGGTGGCTAGAACATGCAAGCTGCCCGTCCTCCTCGCCCCACCGCCCTCCTCCGCTCTCCCCTTCAATGTCCCTCCTGTCATTAATGTAAGCAGCACACTGTCGTGTCCATTTGTAATGGATCTGTGATGGTTTTGGACTTCGCTCCCTGGGTAGGCGTGACGCCGGGCAGAAGGGGGCGCGGGGGGAGGCCACGGGCTTGGAGCTTGCTGCAGAGAGGAGCCGAAGGCAGCTGAGATACATGCCGGTGCAACAGGTGCGGCCTAGTTTTTGGTTTTGGTTTTGGTTTTTTGAGACAGAGACTCACTGTGTAGCCCAGGCTGGCCTTGAACTCGAAGCAGTGCTCCTGCCTCAGCCTCCCAAGTGCTGGAATCACAGGCATGTGCCACAGTGCTCGGCTTGCCTGTTTCGAGTTAGGAAGAATGTCACAGGGTGGGCTCTTCAGTTGGGTTGTGAAGAATGAGAAGTGTGACACAAGGAGATACTTCAGCAGGCAGGAACAGCAAGTGCTGTGTGTTCACATTGACAGCTTCCAGGAGCACTCTGAAGTCCCTGGGGCAGGCACAGGCCGGCATAGACACCCTGGAGTGACATGCACAGGAGCCGAGACCTAACCCTTGCCTGCTCATTCCCCCAGTAACATTATGGGTTAGCTCTTTGTTCCCATGTAAAAATGGAGAAATTTAGACAGAAGTGTGGGCTGGGGATTTAGCTCAGTGGTTAAAGTGCTTACCTACGAAGCACAAGGCCCTGGCTTCAGTCCCCACACCAAAAAAACCAGAAGTGTAGTGCCCGAGAACTCTCAACTTAGTGCCCAACTAGATTGGGGTAGGAGGAGCTAAAAGACTTTGGAATGACTCCCAGTTTTCTGGAATAGGTGATGGGGGTAGGTGGGGTGTTTTCAACAAACACTGTTTCTGTGGAGGTATCAGGCAGGGTGCTGTGTCAATGTAGAGCTAGGTAGAGACCTAGAGGTAAAGGTTCGTGATTAAATAGTGGGCTTTAAAAACCATGAAGGAGCTAGGTGTGGTGGCGCATGCCTGTAATGCCAGCACATAGGAGGCTGAGGCAGAAGGATCACTGCGAGTTCAAGGCCAGCCTGAGCGACACTGTGAGACCCTGTCTCAAAAAAACAAAATGGGTAGGGGGGGAACCAAGGTTGAGACAACAAGGAGATGGGGAAGGAGCAGCCCATGAGGTAGAGTGTGCACTGCGTCCTACGCATGAGGACAGGGAGAGTGTGGAGGGCATCGCTGTGGCAAGCACTGCCACCCGTGGGCGAGCAGCATGGGCAGTCATCAGAGAGCCTGGAGCCAGAGCTTGCTTGTGGTGGGTTTTTGGAAAACATGAGGAAGACAAATTTAAGAGCAGGTACAGACGGCTGATGAGGGGATTTGCTCTGAAAGGAGAGGGGGCAATATGTTTGTAAATGGGGAAATTAAACCTGTAATCCCAGTCCTTGGGAGGTTGAGACAGGAAGATGACCATGAGTTCTAGGCCACCCTGAACCACATAGTGAGTAATGTAGAATTACTGTCCTTCAAGTGGAAGAAGGGGCCAAGGAGGTTAAGGGGGGAGATCAAGATTGGGTGGGTCAAGTGTGTTACCGGTGTAGATGTATAAATCAGATCCACAACAGTTAAGTGTGCATAAATACTTAGCTGCATCTGATACCTTCCTTCCATGGTCCTGACTTACAGACCACCATCTAATATCCTGGCACACCTGTGTTTCCAGGAAGCACAATGGTAGAGGAGTCCTGACAGCCTCTCCAACTCCAGACACTTGTGAAATGGCTTTTCAAGTGGGCTGCTTTAAGCTGGCCTTGGTGGTGTGTGCCTGTCATCCCAGTCAGTACTCAGGAGGCTGAGGCAGGAGGATCACCCATAGTTCAAAATCAGCATGGACTATTTAGCAGTACCTTGTCTAAAAAATAAAAAAATAAAGTAGGCTGTTTTAAAGAATTGAGAAAATGGAAATTTTTAGCATTGTTTGCCACACTTAGATAATAAAGTTTTCGTTTCAAAAAGGTGATATGAATGTGCAGTTGGTTGGTTTATTTGTTTAGGGGGAAGTGTCCTGAGGATTGAACCCAGGGCCTTGGCACGGAGTTCCATCTCTAGCTCTTTTTTATTTTTTATTTTGAGAAGAGTCTCATTAAGTCACTCGGTTGCCCGGGCTGAGCTTCAGCTTGCCGTCCTCCTCCCTCAGCCTCCCAGTTACAGGCGTGTACCACCATGCCTGGCTAACAGTAATGTTTCAGCTCTTTATTTTCCTTCCGAGCTGCGGATTTTGTACTCCAGAATAAAAATCAGCTTCTAGGTCGGGCGTGGTGGCACACGCCGGTGATCCCAGCACTTGGGAAGCGGAGGCAGGAGGTCACTGTGAGTTTGAGGCCAGCCTGAACTGTCAGCTTCTGGGTTAACATAAGCAAGTAATTTCTGTTGTTTTCTTCTGCCTTCATATGTAACCTTTTCATTTACTGTTTTTAGGACATCTGGAAAAAGAATCCAAAGAGAAAGAAGATAAAATAAGTAAGATAAAACTAGTTGCTGTAAAAGCAAAGAAAGAACTAGAGTGTAGCAGAAAAGAGGTGAGCCGACTGCAAAGCGCACAGTGTGGGAAGCTTTACTTCTTAGAAGATCAAGAGTTTTCTGCTGTTGGGAAGCATGAACTTGTTTGTCTGTTTAAAACAGGCCCAGGCTCTAAGGGAAGAACTCAAGTCTGCCCGGGCAGAAAAGGGCCAGTGGTCTGCATCCATGAGAGATCTCGTTCAGGGGGCAGAGAGCTACAAGGTAAAGGCGACTTAGTAACAGGTCGCGTCCTGACTAGTGGAGTAGAGCCGTGCTGTGGACCTGTCACGCTTATCTCCAGAACAGCTACTTGTCTTTGTTAGTAAACCTCCCCCTTCTCTGTGCACAGTATAGTAGAATATAATACCAAGATTTTAAAGTGCTTAACCTCTTAAAACTCTTGTTTTTAAAAGTAAAATTCTTTTTTTTTTTTTTTTTTAAAGTAAAATTCTCATGGGGGGTTTTCTGATTTCAAAAATCAGTAACAAAATGGTGGTGGTTACTATTCTGGCCAGGTAACTAACCCTGAGCTTAAACAAGAGGTATAACGGGAGAAGGGAAATGTGGTTGTGTGGAAGTGATGTGCTTGTCTACTTTAATAATCTGAAACACTTACCAAAAAAATGACATCCAGGGGCTGGGGTTTAGCTCAGTGGTTAGAGTGCTTGCCTAGCAAGCCCAAGGCCCTGAGTTCCATCCCCAGCACCAAAAAATAGATAAATAAATAAAATAATAATAATAATAAAGTCCAAAATCACCACATGTGAGGTAAATGTCTTCATATTTCTCCATGGATTTACTCATTCAGCAGGTGCTTCCATGGATGAGATCCTGGGTTCAGGTAGACTGCTGCCAACCTGCAGGCCTGAGTCCCTGCCTGCAGGACTCCGTGCAGTGGCCATGACAGGCAGACAGGAACAAGGCGCACACCAGGTAGCAAAGGAGTGGAGTGGGGCTTGGTCCAGGAAGAACATCCCATGGGAGCCAGAAAAATTTTATGAGCCACAAAACTTTAATGAGCAGTTGGACACTTAAAAGGAAGCTTTAAAACTTATAAGATGAATGAATATTATTTGAAATATTCTCAAATTCATCTGCAAATTATAAAATAATTTTATTAAAAGTTCTAGGATTTTGTCTTCTTTCTTCATGGGATTTTGACAGTTATTCTAAGCTTTAGTGGAAAATAAGCTAACAAGAAAAGCTGAATTCTCTGGAAAAGACCCTACAATAGAATTTATTGTAGAGCTGCAGTAATAATGGAGAATTCTAATGAGTCATCGGGCAGATGAACCAGGAAGAGGCAGAGACTTCTGCGTGACAGCAAACGCCCGTGCTGCAGCCTGCTCCTGAGCTCTTCCGGCCCAGGCTCCTGGTCCTCCAGGCAGCTCTGAGGAATGCTCCTGTCGGAGCACAGATTCCTGGAACTCAGAACGCAGTGGAGCTGGGGTTTTACTGCCTGTTCAGATCTGTTCTTAGCAATGAAGCTGTGCTCTACCAGGAAAATTTGAAAACAGAAATCCATGAAGAAGGAATCAGAAAACTATTTAAGAAAACTCGTTAAGCTTTTATTTCACTGTGTGTATCAGAATAAGCTCTGGATGGGTCAAAGTACTCTATTTTGTGAAAAATGCTTTTTAGAAATCATCCTTTAAATAGAAGGAAAAAGTGGAAACAAAGCTTTTGTAAATAAGGAGGGAGGAGATGGTGAAGGGAGGGGAAGGGAACAGGAAAAAAAGAAGCAGCAAGATATATCGTGTACAGGTACAAATCCTCCATAATGAATATTGTCACTGTGTATCTAAAATGCACCATTAAAATAAAAAGAAAAAAAAGGAATCATCCTTTAGATGATTTCTGGCTACAAAACTTAAAAGCAGTTCTAAACTTAAGTTTCTAAAATTAAAAGCAGTTTAAGAAATTACCAAGGAAAAGATTAATAGATTGAATCTGGTCTACCTCTGAAGGAAATTTATAAATTAGGTTATAGGTTCTGTTGAAATGCAAAGCAAGCTCCCGATGTAACAGGATCATGAGGGATGATTAAGCTCATGTGTAGATTTTAAATGTGTTTTTTAAAGATGGATTTATATGACCTCTTTTATATTAAAGACAGTGATCTTTTGTCATATTTCGATATGTAAATTTAAATTTACGTTTTCTTATTTTCCTTTGTAAGTACTTTAAGCTTCTCAAATAGAGTCATAAATCTTACATCAGAGTGGCTTGATTATACAGTCTGACCTACTGAATGCATAATAACCTAAAGTAAAACCTTTTCTTTATTGAAGACTCTTTTATTAGAATATGATAAACAGTCAGAGCAATTGGATACGGAAAAAGAACGTGCTAATAATTTTGAACGTCATATAGAAGACCTTACAAAACAATTAAGAAATTCAACTTTTCAGGTAATTTTATTTTTATTTTTATTTTTTGGTTTTTTTGGTGGTGGGGACTGAACTCGGGGCCTTATGCTTAACTAGGGCTCTACCACTGAGCTAAATCCCCAGCCCCTTTGCAGGTAATTTTAGATTTTTTTTTTTTTTTTTTTTTTTGGTGGTGCCGGGGATCGAACTCAGGCCCTTGTGCTTGCAAGGCAAGCACTCTAATCACTGAGCTAAATCCCTGGCCCCTTTTCAGGTAATTTTAAATTGAGTATATTCAGTCATGAAAATTAATAAGTGTATGTTACTCTCAATACTTTTTGCATAACGTACTTAAATTGAAATGTAGTTAGAAACAGGATTTCTTTCCCTTTCTGTCTCCCGTATTAGGAGAAGAATTTGACAAAAGGACTAACCATCCTGTCTTGTTTATGACTCTAATCACCTGGATTTTGTGTTTGTTTTTTCATGTCTCCCCTTTGTTCAGCCAGGGTGCATCTGGTCTCTTGTAAGATTTTCCATATTAATACCAACAGAGATACTTTTTAAAACTTATTCTTGATTTAACATTGTCATTCTGTGGAATTAATTTTTGAAATCTTCAGTTTTTACACTATGCCAGTTTTCTCGCACTTTGTCTTCCTCTCCTGCCTATATTTTCTGCATGTTTACAGTCATGAATCATTTGTCATTCCAGTGTGAAAAATTAAATTCTGATAATGAAGATCTCCTGGCTCGTATTGAGACACTTCAGTCCAATGCCAAGCTATTAGAAGTACAGATTTCAGAAGTCCAGAGAGCCAAAGCAGTGGTGGGCAAAGAACTAGAAGCTGAAAAGCTTTACAAAGAGCAGAAGCAAAAGGTAAACACAATCCTGCGAGGTTGATCACACATACAGTGATACTTTTATCAAAATGTTTGAATGAAGAAAAACCTTTCTAGCCAGACGTGGTGGCACATGCCTGTAATCCCAGCTCTTGAAAGGGTGAGGCAGGAGTATTGCTGTGAGATCTGGGCCAGCCTGGACTACATGTCTTTTTTTTTAAAAAGCCTTTCTAAAGGAGTTAATACAGCAGAGATCACTAATTCCTTAATGTGTCCCAATTCTAAGTTCAAAACTCCAAGCTGTGATTTTTGGGGTGTATATTTTTGAAATATTGAAAGATTACCAACTTTTTGTGTTTTTGGGGTATCAGATTTATTTTATAGCCCCTGATAGATACCTTGTACTGTTGATTGAGTTATGGGGATAGTTTTTATTTCTAATTTTAGGAACATGCCAGGACTGTAAATGAGCTTGAAGAACTTCAGCTGCAACTTCAGAGGGAGAAGAAACAGCTCCAGAAAACCATGCAAGAATTAGAGCTGGTTAAAAAGGTAGGTAAAGCACCAGAGTTGGGGCTGGTTGAATGTTCACATCACTGAGCCGTTAGGTACACTGAAGAGGAATATGCTACTAAAATAATCCTTTATAAATGGCTTGCTGGGCTGGGGAGTTAGCTTAGTGGTTAGAGTGCTTGCCTTGCAAGCACAAGGCCCTGAGTTCCATCCCCAGCACCATGAATAAATAAATAGCTGTTTATGCTACTAAAATCATCCTTTATAAATAGTTTGCCTCAATACATTGGAGTTTTAACTTACTTCTCTAAGTGCCTGTCTTTTCAGAACCTCGGCTCAGGGATTGTTAGAGTTTGGTGTGATGTTTCCTGTACATGATTGTTGTATGACACATGAGGATTTAATTACTGTCAAACTTAAAGTTTGTCTTATAATTAGAACTTTAGCTAATTTTTCTCTACCTTTTTAAAAATTAGGCTAAAAAGAAAAATACTATAAAGGCCACTTAAAATATTAAAATTTCATAAAGAGCTCCAGAAGACAAGAACTGCCAGTTGTTAATAGAAGTTATAGTGCAATACAATGAAATTAAGAAAGTTGAATTAAACTATTAGAAAATAAGAAATTAGAAACTGGAAAGCATCCAACTTCTCATTCTTCCTTACTGCTTACTCTATTTCTGTATTACAAAAGGACAGTAGAACTTGTTTTTTCCTGTGGCATCATTTTAGCAATCTTACAAGTGTGAAATTAACTGAACCTGTCATTTGTGAATCTTTTTTATAAAACGTGCAGGATGCCCAACAAACTACACTGATGAATATGGAAATAGCAGACTATGAGCGTTTAACAAGAGAACTAAATCAGCAGTTAACTAATAAAAACAGCAAGATAGAAGATTTGGAGCAAGAAATAAAAATTCAGAAACAGAAACAAGGAACCCTGCAAGAAGAAATGAGTGAGTAAACCAAATTCACTTTACTGTGTACTCATTTCACCATAATAGGTTTGGGCATTAGCTGTCCATCCGCCTTTGACTGCACACTAGGTGCATCTGATCCAGTGCCAGATATTACTGAGGACTGGAAGGAGTTGAGACCATTGCCATTAAGATGTTTGTGGTAGTACATTAGTGTTTGATATACTCATTCATTTGAACACCTAAGTACCTGTTATGTGAATAATACAAAATAAAATTATCTTTGTCCACAAGCTGCTGATTTCAACAAATTGAGAAAATGTAGTAGTGAAATACTTCTTTTTAAGATACTCTGTTTTATACATAAAACATATTCTCAGGATTGAAAGCCATGAATTTCCTCTGAATACTCCTTTAGTTGCATCTCACAAATTGAAATGTTACTATTTTAATTCAGACCAAAGTGTTTTTTATTTCCCTTGTTATTTCTTATTTGACTCCTGGGTTATTTAGAAATGTTGTTTACCTTCTAAATATTTGAAGGATTTTTTTTTGGAGTATCTTTCTGTTAGTGATTTCTAGTGGTATTCCCTCGTGGTTAGAGTATGTACTATGTGATTTCAGTCCTATTAAATTCATTGAGCTTTGTTTTATTGCCCAGCATGTAGTTTATTTCTGTGAATGTTCCTGTGTGTTGAAAGCATGGTGATAGAATGTACTCATGGTCAGAGTGTTCTCTCTAATGTCGGTTAGGTCAGTGTCAGTTGATAGTCTTCTGTGTTTCTATTGATTTGTGTCTGCTTACTCTACCAAGTGCTCATGGTGGTATGTCGAAATCTCTAACCATAATTGTGGATGTCTTTTTCTATTTGTTCTTGTTTCTTGCGTTTAGAAACTCTGCCTCTTATTATGAAAGGTCTGCGTTCCTGGTAATACTTCTTTCTCTGAAGTCTCCTTTGATGTTAACTGATAGTTGTAACCACACTAGCTTTCTTTTATTATCTGCATGGTCTGTTCTTCCATCCTCTGGCTTTAACATGTCAAAGTCTGTGACACATATTTTTCGATAGCGTGTGGTTGCATCTTGCATTTCTCTCCAGGGTGACAATCTCTCCTGTTTAATTGAAATGTTTAAACCATTTGTTTTTAATGTAATTTCTTTGTGATTAGGTTTAAATCTACCACCTTGCCAATAGCTATTTATTTTGTCTGTTTTTTCCCCTCATTTTCTGTTTTGTTTTAAATCGTTTTTTTGTGCAACCATTTTATCTCCTTTATTAGCTTATCAGTTTGTGTGTAGTGATTGCTTTAGGGTTTTTAATGTATATTTTGAATTTAATCACAGAGTCCCTTTACATAAATCATACTCCTTTTTTAGGTATTTTCAGAATCTTACAGTAGTGCACTTTATTTCTCTCCACTTTTGTCCTTCATCCTGTTTTCCAGGATGTTTTTCCAGTACAGAGAACTGAACCCAGGGCTTTCACAGTGAGCAACATCCTCAGTCCTTTTTTTAAATTTTTTTTTTTCTTTTTAAATTTTGAGACAGGATCTCACTAAATTGCCCAGCTAGGCTGGAACTTGCAGTCCTCCTGCCTCGGCCCCCCAGACTGCTGGGGTAATAGGTGTTGCACCACGTTCCCAGCTCATCATGCCTTTTTTATCATAAGCGTTGCTTCTCCATAATACATTGCAGCAGTATATAACACACACAGTTTCATTTGAAAATAGTTACATTTGTTTTGTAAGTAAAGGTTTTTCTTAAATGCAGCCATGTCCATTTCACCAGGCACAGGTGAGTAACCCAGTGGAGTCTGTATGGCTTGCAAGCCCATGATGCTTAGCATCTGATCCTGAAAGGGACCTTTGCCAGCGCCGGTGCTGAAGAACCGAAGCCCCGGGCGTCCCTTCTTCAGTGCCCGCCTGTGTTTCCCCTGCCGGGTGCCCTCGCCCCTGTGATGCGTCCACATTCCCACCATGGGTCTGCACTGTGGATTTACATGAGGCAGACTCTTTGAGCGTATATCCGTCTGGAGAGGTCATTAATCTCCTGCACTTTTGAAAGGTATTTTGGCTGAGTACAGAATTCTGTGCTGTGTTCTTCCTTGTTTGTGTCCTGCTTATGACTTGGTGAACTTTTTCAGTGTAGAGGATTTTACAGTTTTCCAAGCGCAGTTTCTTTGTTATTAATCTAGTACCATAGGTCACCTGGGCTGTGTCCATTTTTGTCTTCATTTCCCTTGGTGTGTGCTTGCGCTCCCCAAGTCTCCTTTGAGATGGTTCTTATTGCCCTTTCTTCAAGCTCACGGATACATAGTGTCTAATCCGTGAATTCCACTTGAGAGGGTGTGCTTTACATCCTCCAAGTGCCATTTGGTCTTTTTATATCTTCCATTCCCTTTCCGATATCCATGTTTTCCTTTAAATCCTTGAACTGGCTTAGTACCCTTGTTTGCTCATTCCATCCTTTCTATGATTTACTGATGTTTTTATTGGCTGAATTTTTTTTCTCCTGGTTATAAATCATATTCTCTGCTTCCTTCCTTATATGGAAACTAATTTGTTAGTTAGATGTCCATTTTTCATTGTTAAATGGTGTGGTTTTGTGTTTTAGGATTTTCGTTTCTGTTTTTCATTTAAAAAGTTGAACTTTGGCCGGGTGCAGTTGCACCCACCTGTCCTCCCAGGACTCAGGAGGCTGACACAGGAGGATCATGCACCAAGCCCAGCCTAGGTCATATAGCAAGACCCTGTCTCAAAAACCAAAACAGAAGCTATGTAAACATAGACAGCGCAGTTATTTGTAAGTCACCTCTGTCCCTTTAGCTGTCAGCACCTCCGCGAGAGACTGTGGAGCAGCCATGCCTGTAGGCCTAGCCTGTCCCTGCCCCCAGGTGGTGCTATCAGCTTGTGCCAGGGGCTCTGCCCTCGCAGGCCTCCTGGCTGGTGGGCACTGGGTGACTCTGCTTTGCGGCAGCCCCAAGCGCTCCAAGCAGCTCGCTCTCCGCCACGTTGTCCCCCAGCATCCCCGCAGGCCCCCAGCCCATCTCAGACTCCCATCCCTGTGCTGCATCTACAAGTTGCTTCTGTGTGCAGCAGGGCCTGCCTCAGTGCCACGCCTTTGCTCTGGGGTCACAGTCCTGCACTGCTCACCATCAAATGTCAGGAAAAGGCCTTTTCTTGTACTTTGTTTTGTTTCTTGTTTATGACAAGAAGATAAGTTAGACTCCTTCATGGTCAGAAGCAGAATTTCCATACATAATTGGAGGTGGCTACAAAGATAATACCACAAGACAAGATTTTAGGCATATAAATGATGAGGAAGTGGTGTAAAAGAAGTATTGCAAAAAGACTACACAGTAAAGTCAGATAAAATATCTAGGCCTCGGCTGGCATCGTGGCACGTACCTGCAGTAACAGGTACACCGTAAGCTGAAGCAGGAGGGTAGCAAGTTCAGGGCCAGCTGGTCAGCGTACGGAGACCCTGTCCCAAGAAGAAAAAAGGCCAAGACGTAAAGTATGTGTCCTGTCTGCTTTTGCTCGTGGTCTCCTGTTAGGTTTGGCCTTGAGCTCCAGAAACCAGAGCACAGACAGACCTCATTGGTTGCAAGATTCATAGCATTCATGGTAACAGAACAGGCAAGATGCTGGTGAGAGACACGGCTTCTGCCATCCTGAGGTGTGCGGGAGAGCGTCTTTCACCCTTTTGGAAATCCCCACGACGACGCCTGAGTTGCAACTGTAGAGTGTGGGGCCTAGATTCACAGCCTTCGTCTGCAGGAGCTTCCTCTGTGGTGGTGAAGCTACAGCCGGTTCAGGGAGCATGCATACAGTCGCCACTGCTGTCGCGATGTTTGAAATGCTCCATGATAAAAAGTTAAATCAGTTTGCCATAGCAGTAAGTGAGCGCGAGGAAGCTTTGTTTTACTGGGCACATATGTGTGTGCACTCACGAAAGCTGTTTCCTCTCTCCCCTGAAATCCTGCCTGGTTCAGCCTCACTCCAGGGTTCCCTGCAGCAACATGAGGAGAAACACGCCAAGATCAAACAGCTGCTTGTGAGAACCAAAAAGGAGCTGGCAGATTCAAAGCAAGCAGTATGTTACCCTTTCTTATCTTAGTGCTCATTGGTAGTTTTTTGATGAGTAACTACATTTTTTTGTCTTACCACTATTTTCGTTCTGTAGGAAACTGATCATCTCATTCTTCAAGCATCCTTAAAGGGTGAGCTGGAAGCAAGCCAGCAGCAAGGAGAAGTCTACAAGGTAAGACACTGTGCTTTCTGAGATTGAAAAAGTGTTTTCTGTGGAGCGGGGAGCGACCCTCCACAGCCATGCGGGCGAATGTGCCACAGCAGGCTGTTTGTATCATTGAAAGCTCTGAAAGGTTCCGCGCTGCTCTGAGGAGATTTAGAAAGATTCCCGGACATTTTGAGGAAGTGGAGGCAGTCAGTCAAATGTGGCGTGTACCTCAAGCTGGATTATTTTCAGGTACTTGAAGATCCTAGTGTACTGTAGAGTAGTGCGAAATAAACCTGGGCCCAGACCTCATCTGATTCCTCTGAATGATATTGCAGTCACAAGAAACACTGCATAAAATAGTTTTGTGTATCTGTTTTACATCTGTAGATAAATACAAAATACAAAATGTCTTGAGCTATTAAATGTGAATGAAATGCGTAGTCTGGGATTTTTATGGGCTTTGATTGATGTTGGTCTGTTGTGGTGTGAAAATGCTCTATCCTGTTGTCTGCACTCTTCAGAATAGTGATAGCTCCAAGTCCTGGCCTTGGTTCGGCCCCACTAACCACAGGTCTTCCCCCAGATCCAGCTGGCCGAGGCGACTGCAGAGAAGCACAAGCTGCGAGAGCACCTGAAGGCGTCCGCAGAGCAGCACCAGCGCGCGCTCGGCGCCTTGCAGCAGCGGGTGGCTGCGCTGCAGGAAGAGAGCCGTGCTGCCAAGGTGCGCCTGTGGCCGGCCAGCTCTGGCCCAGGCCGCTTCCGGAGCGTGCACCACTGCTCCAGTGTGGAAACTCAAGTTCAAGGAACTTCATCTTTGGAAATTAATCAGTGCTTAAAAATTTATTTTTCTTCTATTTGTAAAAAAGAGGGGCTATAATAAGTAAAAAATCTTTGCGAAGTTCCAGAAGCAAATAGTGCCATTCCGAAGCGTCCAGGTTGTAAATTCATCCACCAGCAAGAGAGCACGGTAGAAATGTCCTTAAGACTTTAAAATGTGTAAGGGCAGCGTAAGGGTACTTTCAGTGAGGTGATGGGGCGAACACATGTCAGCTGCCGTCTTCATTTTCAAAAAGAGGTTTTCACTTCATTTATTAACCTCTGAAAATAAGATCATGTTACATAGAAAATGTTGTTTTTTGGTTGTTTTGTTTTGTTTTTTTTGGTGCTGGGGATCGCTTGTTTGCGTGTGCTTGCTAGGCGAGCGCTCTACCACTGAGCTCAGTCCCCGACCTCTGTGTTTTTCTCTTTTAATGTAGGCAGAACAAGCTGCAGTAACCTCAGAATTTGAGAGCTACAAAGTCCGAGTTCATAACGTTCTGAAACAGCAGAAAAATAAATCTGCGTCTCAGGCTGAAACCGAAGGGGCGAAACAAGAAAGGTGACGTTTAGCCCTGAGCACACAGGGCTCCCTGCACTGCAGCATCCCCGCCTGGGGCGGGGTCCTGCGGCCATCTGTTGTGAGCGGAGTTCTGGTCCCGTTAGCAGGGAGCAGCTGCTGGCCTCCCCATGACGGCTCTGCTGGGAGCCCTAGAGGTCCGCGGGGACTGTGATGCCGGCAGGCGGTCCTGGCCTCAGCCTTCTCCTAATGGGACTTCCTTACGGGAGAAACTCAGGGTTGGTCTTTCCACTTTTGGAAATTTAAGGATAAAAGAATAAAAGTACTTTCTCAGTGTACTTTTTTCACCATTAGGTTAAACAGAAGTTGCTTAAGATATTTTACTTCTAGAAGTTTTAGCTGGGCATGGTGGCACACGCCTGTAATGGCACACTCAGGAGGCTGAGGCAGGAGGATCTCCCTGAGTTCAAGGCCAGCCTAGGATACATAAGGGGTTCAAATCCAGCCTGAACTATATAGGGAGACCCTGTCTCAAAAAACAAAACAAAAAGAAGTTTTAAATTAAGTACTGAGTTTTGGCTTAGAATGAAAATTGTTTAATGTATCATCAAATTTCCAGTGATTCTCCTGCCCTAAGCCTCCTAAGTGTTGGGGTTTCAGGCATGTGCCACCGTGCTTGGACAAACTTGAATGTTGACACACTTCAGTAAATGTAAAATTTCATCATTTGCAAGAGCCCTTTTTTACCATGCCTAAGTTTTGGGTTCACAATATTTTATGAGATGTTTTAATTTCCTTCTACTTTCTTATACATTAAATACCCTTTTTTTCCCCCAGTGGCAAGGATTGAACCCAGGGCCTCATGCTTGCCACTAGAGCAACATCTGCAGCCCATTTTTACTTTGAGACAGGGTCTCACTAAGTTGCCCAGGCTGTGCTTGAACTTGTAATCCTTCTGCCTCAGCATCCTGAGTAGCAGGGGTTACTAAGGCATGCACCACCATGCCCAGTTTTGGAGGTCTTTTTCCTTTCTTTTTATTTTTTCTTTTTTCTATACTAGAGAGCTAACCCAGAACCTGGTACGTGCCAGGCAAGTACCCTAGCACTGAGGTCCACCTCTGCCCCCATTGAGTATATTTTCTAAAAGGGACATTAATAGTGTTCTGTACAGATTGTGGCAGAATTATGGATTTTAACTATTTCACCAAAATTTTATTCTAATCCTAATAAAGACCTTTCACTCTGATTGGTCTAACAGCGTTCTCAGGACAGTTAATTTAGAGCTGTGTGGGTTTTGTTTAATGTGTCTTTTAACATGAAATAGGCTAGTTTCATACAGTTTAATGGCCTATTTCATTAGAATACGAAACTTTAAAAATGAGTGTGTTTTGTAACTCAGTAGTGCCTGAAATTTAAAATCTAACTGTAACATCTTTTTTATTATATGTAATCCTGGTCTCTGAATTCTTCTATAACAATAAGAGTGTGACATTGAAAGAGTAAGTAGGGGCTGGGGATTTAGCTCAGTGATTAGAGTGCTTGCCTTGTAAGCACAAGGGCCTGAGTTCGATCCCCGGCACCACCAAAAAAAAAAAAAAAAAAGAAAGAAAGAGTAAGTGATTACAATGTGTTTGAAACCACAACATGGGGTCCATGTCTTTCAGTGATTTACAGCTGTCTGTGTCTGCCACAGGGAGCACCTGGAAATGCTCATTGGCCAGCTGACGCTCAAGCTGCAGGAGAGCCAGGACAGCCTGCAGGTCAGCGCACTGGAGCTGCAGACGCTGCAGTCCACGCACGACACGCTGCTGGAGAGGCACGGCCACACGCTGCGGGAGACCGCGGCCAGAGAGGCGGAGCTGCGTGAGAAGTAAGCACTCCGCTTGCTTGATTGCTTGCTCCTTGGTGGCGTGCTGTGCGCGTGGGCATGAAAGTCTGGAGCAGGCTTTCTTCCAAGGGCGTAGCGCTTCCCTCTGGGTTGGTTTTATACTTGGCATTCTGAAAATCACGTAATGTTTATCTGTTCCTCCCATCGCTTTCATGGGCACAATGCTTCTTTTCTTAAAAAAGAAAAAACAAATGCTGCTGGCTGGGCATGGTGGTGTACTCTGTAATCCCAGCACTCTGGGAGGGCAGTTGATTCATGTAGCAAGATTTTGTCTCAAAATAAAAAATAGAAAAAGTGCTATGGATGTAGCTCGGTGTGAAGGCCCAGAGTTCAATCTCTAGTATCACTACCTAACCCCTAAAAAGCTACATTCCAGTTCAGCTGTCACATTACAAACATTTTCCCTCATCTCCAAAGGAAGACCTTAAATAGTTGCTGACTGAAAAGGAATATGCATCTTATCTTTGCAAATTGTCTTCAACTTGTCATATCTTACTGATCATTCTAACGCTTTAATATTGGCAAAGTGACTGTGGTGAACAAGAAACTTTGAACTCCTCGAGGAAGGAAACCAGAGGGAGTTGTGATACATCAGGGTGCTGAGGACAGCAGTTCTTGAGCGTCTTTCATCAGGGTGTCAGGACACTCTCTGTCTCCAGCGTTCTCTGTATGGTTTGTATTTCTGTCAGAATACTCACAGGTCCCTCAAGTAAGAAAGGAATTTAGAGGCTGGGGATTTGGCTCAGTGGTTAGAGCGCTCGCCTTGCAAGCACAAGGCCCTGAGTTCGATCCCCAGCTCCAGTGAAAAAAAAAAAGGAATTTATTTATTTTACCAAAACCAAACCTATAAACCAGCAAAACTGCAAGTAACCTGTTAAAAGTCATGGCTCCCAAATTACATGCTCCCCAGCTAGCATAAGACTGACACGTAAGAATCCCATGGGCATTTTGAACAGCTGGCAGCTCTGAGGAGCACTGCTGGAGATGTGACGCGGGGGCTTAGCGTGGACACGGCAGAACTGTTTCTAACAAGGTGTCTGGCAGGTCTGACGCACAGCGAGATTGGGAAGCTGCTGTAGTAAACTAAGTCTTGTGTTAAGTGTTTCATATCAGTCACTGAAAAACAGATACTTTCCTTTAAGACTCACTCTTACGAACCATTCTTTATGTGAGCTGCCACATAAGAGTGCCTGAAGAAGTGGGCTGATCAAAGGTATAATTAGCTTACAGTCTAATTAGAATTCTTTTTTCTGGTGAACCATGAGAGTTCTTGCCTGAACCATGCAAGACAGTCTCTCATCCAAGGTTCCTCGTCTACCTGGAGACACAGGATGTGGTGGGAACCAGCTGGCAGCTGGCCACCCAGTTCGTAACCCAGCAGCACACTCTGGATGCATAGGACAGCGAGTGGCTCATGCCCTCCGAGGTGTTAGGGCTTCTGCAAAAGCCTGAGTCAGTTTGCAGCTTGGAAGCTTCCACGCGATCCAGGCTTCTCTGCCTTGCAGGCTGTGTTCCATCCAGTCCGAGAACTTGGCGATGAAATCTGAGCACGCGCAGACTGTGAGTCAGCTGACGTCCCAGAGTGAGGTCCTCCACAGCAGCTTCCGAGAGCAGGTGCGGCACTTGCAGGAGGAGCACAGGAAGGCAATGGAGACCCTCCAGCAGCAGCTCTCCAAGGTGGAAGCCGAGCTCTTCCAGCTCAAGAGTGAGCCGACCCCACCAAGTATGTATGTACCTAGGGAGCAGCTAGCTCACACTTCCATGTGCTCATGTCACTTGGACACACTGTTCACAGATTCACAGGAAAGTCGAACACTTACTAGGTAGCGACTGTCGTCAGTGCTGCAGTTAACACATGTTGGATTTGCTTGCTGAGAAGGTGTTGGAGCCATGCGAACCTTCATTATTACACTTCTGTCAGCCCGTATAGCCTCCGGGAAAAAGAATGCTCGTTTTCATGGATTGACCAACCTGCAGGAAAGAGTTAAACGTAACTCTTGTCAGTGTCAAGAATCTAGAATTAGGGGCCTAATTCTAGATTCACCTTTGGGTGCTCGGCCCTTTTCATTGCTGGTCATCACATGTATCTGTTCTGCAGTTGAAACTATCAGACAGCGTGAGGGGCCCAGAACACCTCACAGGATTGCATGGCCAGGCAGCTTCCCCCCTTTCACATCTCTTACTAGCTGGAGTTTTAGTCCGGCCACACCCACTGTCTTCCATTTTGTTTCCAGGGACAGGTAGGAAGGTGTCAGCTGCGATGGTGCTGTTTTTCCCACAGAAAATGTTTCTGGAGCACAGGCAGCTGCAGATCACTCGTCAGGACCAGAAACCAGTGTCGGGAGAATGTAACAGATGCCAGCAGTCAAAAAGGAGGTAGTCAGCCCGAGCAAAACAGGCTGCACAAGTGGCTGTAATCTCTAGTCAGCAGCAGAATAAGCAGTTGGAAAAATATCTGAAACCAAAGAAAACGCTTCAGAGATGACGGCCAGGAGAACTGGCCCTGAAAGGACAAGATAGGTAACTTCATGAGATGGAAAATAAAAATTGAAGTTTAAAAAGTCGAAGTTAGAACTACTGTCCCTGAGCAGTGAGAAATACGTTAAATTTCTCTGAACTTCAGATTTCTTGGTGTCAGGTAGTTTGCTTGAAATTATAAACTTCACAGCTCTGTGCAGATACTCATTACAAGCAAACATGAAAGCCTTGCCGGGGAGTGTAGTCTATTCGCTCCCTGCGCCGGACGCGGGCTTTTGTTGCTGGACGCTGCAGGTGTAGGCAGGGGCGCCAGGTGTGGCTGGGCAACCCTGGGACCAGCCGAGGAGCAGGCGAGGCTTGCAAGGCGGACATGGGCTGAGCCTGTTGTTGCCAGCATGTCCTGTCAGGAGGGACACGGTGATCCAAATAGCTGAAGTCTCGGTTTAGCATTTTCTCCACTATTTGGCAACAGGGAGGCCTTTCCCGTACGTTAATAAAAATTGGTAGTGCTGTATTATGAGCCTTGTGTTATCTAACGGTTTATCTTAGCCAGCTAGTTGCATTTACTTCATAGCTTCTCCTGAAATGACTACAGTGGTTAAAAGTTCAGTGACTACATTCTTTCTTTATACACCATTTTTAGTTATTTAATTTCTGTATCATTTGATATACCCTTGATCATTTTAATTCTTGTATCACTTAGAGCTTATTAGAAAAATATATTTAATACAAGATATACAAATATATAATAATTTACAAGATTGGCTTACAATGGCCACCCACAGTCAGGTGTGGAAGAGTGCAAAAGGTCTGTCTGCACACTGGAGATTGTAGACTCCAGTCAGAGACCTGGCGTTCACTGCAATGTTCCATGTGAGTCTATATCAGGAGGCCAGGGGGTCTTCAGTGGAAGGCTGCAGGGTCTGCACTAGAAGCTACGAGCAAAGACTGGAGCTCCTCCAAAGAAACAGAAGCAAGTCTGCCTTCTTCATTTCCCCCTTACACCATTCTAATGGCAGTCCTCCCTAAGCGTGGGTCGTCCACACCCAGAACTATGCCAAGCCAGTTTAGTTGGGTGTTTCTTACTCAAGGTGACACGATTAACTGTCACAATCCTGTTGAGTGTCTGTTAAGCCTGAGTCCATTTTGAACAATCTTACATTAACCTTCTAAAAAAATATTTGCCATACCCAGCTTCTTCCCATCCTTTGAAGAACCTTCGAGAAAGGAAGACCACCGACCTGCCCCTTCTGGATGTGCACACGGTGACTCGGGAGGAGGGGGAGGGGATGGAGACAGCAGACACCGAGTCCGTGTCTTCCGCCAGCACCCACACTCTGTCTCTGGAGCAGCTGCTCAACTCTGCTGAGACAAAGTTTGGTGAGTTGCTCTGGCCACATGTTTCCTTATTTAGTTTTGCTGTTGCATTTAATATTGCTCTAATTTTATATATCTATCTATCTATATATATATATATATATATATATATTTATTTATTTATATATATTTTTTTTAGCCACTTTGAACTTTCCTGCAGTGGAAAACAAATTTTTTAAAATAAAATGCTAGCTCTGACTTACGCTAGGGTCTGAAATAGATGATTGGAAGTCCTTCAGTGATATTAGTGAGTAAACTCAGCACCAGTGACCAACAAGGGACAGAGTTTAAAGGAAAGACTTTTGATTTGTAAAGGGAAAAAACAGAGGACAGAAAGCCGCCATGTGTGAAGTGAGGGCAGGGCATCTAGGGAAAAGATGGTTTCCCGCCGATCCTTTCTCCCTGGTCCCTTTTATTATGTTTTGGGTGGCCCATTTCCTTGGAGCTTGATACAATCTGATTGGTTCCCTGGGCTGTCTTAGGTAGATCTCAGGCCACAAGACCCTAACCTGGACACCTTTGCCTGTGTGCACATAGCCTAAGTGGGCTTTGACTCTTTCCTGTCTGTTTGTCCTTGTCGGGGCCTTATCTCTGCAATTTATAGGTTTGATTGGGAGGAGCCTTACATACAAGGTTCAGTTAGTGATGGAGTAAGGTAATGCGTGTGTATTTAGTGCAGTGTAGTGACCCCAGAGTGAGTGCATATATGTCTTAAGCTAGACAGCCCCTCCCCCTTGTCTCTTGTGCACTCTGCTGAAGAGGGAGGGTGGCTGCCTCATGCTCTGCTTATCAGCTCTGCCTCTGTCTTGTTAACTGCTCCCTCTACTGAAGTTTTAACTCTTTCTGGCCAGGATTTGCCAGAAAGCCTGATGAGGCCCTTAGTTGTCTACACTCCCCTTTCCCCTACAATAGAGATTCTCTTATTTCTGTTAACATTCGACCAAGTAGCATTTTAATTGAGTTGTGTTGAATAGATGAATACCAAGAGAATAGCCTTGTCAATATTGTAACATAAGACATTCAAGTGCTGTTCTTGCTTAGAATCTATCACCTCTGATTTTGAAAATTAATTCTTAGAACGTCTTGCAGAACCTCCTTTGTGGCATGCTGACTTTACCAAAGAAGAATTGGTTCAGAAGCTCGGCTCTACCACAAAAAGCGTGGAGCACTTGAATGGACTGCTTCGGGAGACAGAAGCAACCAACGCCATCCTCATGGAGCAGGTCAAGGTGAGCCCACACCCCGCCAGGAGTGCTCTGTGCCCAGGGCTCCAGACAGATGTGTCCTCAGCGGGGACAGGTTTTCACAACTGGGTGTACCCATAACGTCTTGATTCTTTCTATTAGATCCTCGATGGTAAGAAATGTTCGGTGCTTTTTTATCTATTACATATATAAATGCCCCTTTAACTCCTACTTTGCATGAGAAACTAGAGAGATACTTACTTCATTGTTCCACGTATGCTTAAGTGAAACTCCAGTGAGTCCAGGTCCATGAACCCTAAAGACAAGCAGGAGCACTTCGGTTCAGATTACCAAGTGGGTGAACAGCCCTGGCCGCCCAGCACCGTTTGCAGGTGGAGGTGGAGAAGTGGCAAAGGAAGCGTTTCCTCTTTAAAGCCACCATTACTCAAACAAGGGCTTTCCACTGTGGCTCACTGTTTTGAAGAATAAAGTCATACTGCTAGGCATGATGGCAGAGGGCTGTAACCCCGCAGTTCAGGACGCTGAGGCAGAAAGAGGACAAGTTCAAGGCCAGTCCTTAGCAAGACACTGTCTCGAAAGAAAAAGAAAAATAAAGACTGGAAATACAGCTCAGTGGTAGAGCTCCTTAGCCAGCATGCATTATTTTCAGTCTGCCATACTGCAAAAAAAAAAAAACTAATGTCACACCAGTTGAGCAGTTTTTATAACCCAGGTCTTGGACTTTTCACACACACGTGCACACACATAAATGTCACTGACTCAGAATCACTGGAAGAGATAGAAAATGTAGGTGGTACATGGTGGCACACAGCCCAGACTCTGTAAAGCACTTGCTTCTCTGTGCTCTGCACCCCAGGCCGAACCATCCCAACTCTGTAGGGCCACGAGCTGTCCTTGCCAGATTCGTTCTTTAAATGCTGAATTATTCACTTATTTACAGTAAATGTGTGTGTGTGTATAGATAGATAGATGACATCCTACCACTAAATATCTGCCGATGCATTGCTATAAAACTGTATTTCCCCACTAATCAAAACAATGTCTAATTACTGACCAGCATAGTGAACCTAAGCGGCCTCTTTAAATGTTATCTTTCCACAGATTTACTCACAATTTCTTGTTCTTTATTGTCTTTTTTTTTAAATGACCCTGGATTTTAGAAGCAAAGCTTCACTGCTTTCCTGGACTGATCTAAAATCACGAACTGTAGCACTGTAACAAAAGCTAGCTGGAAGTCATCCTCAAAGATTGGATGCAAAGATGCCTGTGTATTTAGTGCAGCATAGCCCTGTTTCTTGCCTTGTATCATGCTGTACCCATTTTCCCAGTAGCGTTTGTGATGTCTAGGCCTGGGGTGTCATGTGTGGAACCCGCCCATTTGAGGAAGTGCTGGGCAAGCCAGGCAGCCCGGGGCCAAGCAGAGGCTTTAGGAAACTGCTCCTTCCAGACTTGAGGCTCTTGGGCTCCTGTACTGCAGAGAACAGAAGGCGGAAGGAGCTCCAGTGGCCCTTTCGTATACCTCTGTCCGTGCCCAGCGTCCAGCGCCAGCCCCTTGGCCTGAAGCCCTGAGTTTCTGAGAGCCCACATTCACACAGATGCATCCTCTTTTGTTTTTAGGACGCTGCTGTCACTGCTGCCTCCTCTCCTGCTTCCCATTTCTGCTGATTGTCCCTTCTTTATTTGTCATGTGGGAAGAGATGTTCAGCACTAAGAAAAGCCACATGTCATCAGTCTGCCACATTTAACCCATTTTTAATTCCTTTCTCTGACACCAGCTTCTCAAAAGCGAAATAAGAAGATTGGAAAGAAATCAAGCACGAGAGAAGTCTGTGGCCAGCCTGGAGTACCTGAAGAATGTCTTGCTGCAGTTCATTTTCCTGAGACCCGGCAGTGAGCGTGAGAGGCTCCTCCCCGTCATTGACACAATGCTGCACCTCAGCCCTGAGGAGAGGGGGAGGCTCGCCTCCGTCGCACAGGGTACGTGGAGGGGCATCCCCCGGCACCACACCACCCCCGGCCTGTGGACAAGCGTCCTTGCTGTGGTCTTGTTCATGGTGCTCTAGTTTTAACTTCAGTTCACGTGGATCCGTCTGTTCCAGGACTAGGTTTGAAAGAGTGACTTTTCACCACTTGGGCAGCTAGAGTCATTTACATCATTTCCACATGCATCACAAAACACAATGCCAGGTTGGGTCATCGGGCTCTGAGAATTGAGTCTGCGTCTAAAACTTGGGTTGACTGGTTTGCCGCTTACGTTTTTAGCATGTGCTGCTTCTTTCTTACTTCACCCGCAGCCAGTCGGGGACGGCAGAGCCACGGCGCAGCACTCAGCACATGCCCACCGCCCACTTCCCAGGTGTACGTGGGCTTTTCTCCCCAGTACCGGGAGCTGACCCGAAGGCCATCACGGCGAGCCACACTACCGTCCTCCACGAAGCTTTGAGGCGGGCTCTCAGTGAGCGAGGTTCCGAGTTGCGGGTGTGGCTCAGACTTGCAGCCCTTTCCCAGCCTCCCAGAGCGCCAGGACTACAGGCCTGCCCCGCGACTTCGGGCTTTGTGGCTAGACTTTTGAAATAAAGTAGAAAACATAAAGTAGCATTAAGTTGGCTTAGCTGAGGAAATCCAACATCATACTCTATTTGTTTTGTTTTGAGACAGTCTCGCTGTGTAGTCCAGGCTGGCCTCAAACTCGTTGCATTGCTTCTGCCTCAGCCTCCTGCGTGCTGGACTTACAGGCATGTGCCACTGTGCCCAGCCCAGCGTCATACAATATTAAGAAAGAGAAATTTGGAATACTAACATGTCTTAAATGGCTCATAATCAGTGAGAAAGACAATTGCCTATAGTGTAGAGTAATTGTAGAATATCAGTTTCACACTGAGAAAGTGTAATACTTTTTTTTTCCCCACTTCCCAAAGGCGAGGAAGAAAATGCTTCCCGCTCCTCCGGATGGGCCTCCTATCTGCATAGTTGGTCTGGACTTCGATAGATTGATGGAGAAGAGGTTCCTTGTTTACCGAATGGAACCCATCTAGAAAACCGGTTCACGTATGTTGCTGTCCTTCCTCTGTCCGGGTGTGTGTGTGTCCATGTCCTCCTCTGTTCTGAATGTGGCACAGGCAGGCTGAATGTCTCAGCCTGAAGTGCAAGCGCAGCAGCTTCACGTGCTGACCCCATGGGCACCGCAGCTGCCGTGGCCCCCCACATCTGAGCCCCAGGGAGCCACTGGGAGTGAGGCTACTCGCCCCTCTGCAGCCTTGGCATCTGTCCAGCTCTAGGCCATCCTGTGAATTTGGAAGTTAAACTGAATTTTGATACCACACCAACTGGAACTTAAGCCTTTAAAATGATGTTTCAGGACTATTTGTTGCCAGACTTGCGTATAAACTGTTACTAATAAAGTGCTGAGAAAATCTGGTAGTCACAGTATGAAGGAAAGTGATTTGTTGGTAAGGTGGACCGAGTTTTATGGCGCAGATATGCTGTGGTTCATCATGAGGCCAGCTGAAGGTGCAGTTCTCCCAAGCTCTTTACGTGTCCATGCCCACAGTCTGGCTGATGTGTCGCTGCCTGAGGGGGCGGCCCAGCCCTCTGGGGTCCCTTCGAGGGGTCTCCCAGGCTTGAGTCGTGGCACTACTGCTTGCCAGCCAGGAGTCTGTCTGCGCCTTCTCTCCACCTCTTAGATAAAAGCTGCTCAAAAGCAGTGCTGCCTAACTCTGCCTTGGACTTTAGGAGGTCGCCAGAGGCCAGTGCCACATCCCCATAGGCTTCTGTGTGATGGAGACAGTGGTGTTTCTGGCCTTTGATGCCGCTGAGTATGTTTTATTGACAAGCTCAAAGCTGTGCTCTAAAATCAAAGTTGAGAGTTCTCTTTTTACTATTCATGGGTAAGTCACACCGTGTGCTCATCAGTCTTCAGGCCTTGCAGTTAAATGATGCACTTCCAGGCTCTGCTGGAAAACTGGCTCTGTTCTTGGGCTCCAGGGAACATCAGTTTCCAGCTTAGTGTACACAAAGTTTGCTGCTGACACGTGGAGTTGTCCTTAGAAAGAATTTCCTTACTTTTGCCTCTCTTCCTGTCTCACAAGAACAGACCTGACTAGTGAATGTATCAAAGAAGATGGATCTATTTCAGAGCTGACTGTAAAGTCTAATTTTTATACTTTATAAACTGTGAATGTGAGTATGCTACCAGCATACACTGTAACTGTAATCATATTTAAATAAATTTCACTTTTTCTTTGCGCCTACTCCTTTTGAACTCTATATAAACTTGTTTTGAAATAGAGTCTGTACTTACGAATGTAATAACAAAAATATCTTTTGCATGTAAAAACTACTTTGATTACAAAAGGCATATTCTTTCATGGCTTCAGCAATGAGGAAACGTAATGATTATTTTAATATTTCTATTAAACATATTTAACTGTGTATCACATTATTTTTCCATTCAGTTCTGTCTCTCAGGTTTTCCATTAACTTATGAGCTAGAATTGCCAACTCCCTCGCTGCCATCCTTGCCCAGCTGGGACCCGTTGAGTGCTGAGGATTGTACTGGATTGGGCAGCCCAGTTACTCCAGGGACCAAGCCGTGAGGATGAGGGTTCCTATGACCCCAGGAGTAGGTGACCACCCGAGAGAGACTGCCTGTCCTCAATGGGTCTCCTGAGGAAGGTCACGGTGCCAGCCATTTCTGATACCTCCTTCCTTCCACCTGACCTTTCTTTGGGCAAGATGGACATTGATCCCACCAGAGGCAAATACCAGGCAGATCTCAAAGTCTCATAATTGAACCAAAAGGGGCGTTAACACTGGGGGGCTGCACAAGGGGTGTTGGAGCTCTCTGCTCAATCTTGGAATGCTCTGTAAGTCTAAGGTGAGGTCAAACAAGATTTTAAAGGGCCATGTGACACTTTACTGGCAGAGAAGATGTCCTGATGGCACAGGGAAGCCCACCATGGCTGCCCAGTGCGGTCCCCAGCAGCAGTGTAGGGGCACTGGCCTCTCCCTGCCTTAGGGAGGGGACTCTGCATGGACAACCTCTAACAAATATCAGAAAACATGACACTAGATACACGTTTCCACTCCGTAAAGGTGCTCATGTGCAGACTGCTGAAACTGTGCACAGTACTCCATACAACCCTAAGCCAGAACAATAAAGAGCACAGGTTCTGAACGTGGTGACTGGAGCCCTGCATGGTGGCTCACACCTGTCATCTGAGTTATTTCCGATGCTGACACAGGAGGATTACTTGAGTGCAGTGAGTTCAAAGCCAGCCTGGTGAACAGAATGTGCATCTCAAAAAAAAAAAAGTTATCACTGGCATTAAAGAAAACATAGAATGGTGTCTACTTTGTTCCTGTCAGTGATCTTTATTGTTTTTCGTGCCAAGGGTCGAACCGGTGCTCTGCCTGCCCTGAGCCACACCCCCCAGCCCAATCGATCTCCATTGTCTTCTCCTCACATGCAACGTGATGAGCCTGCATGTTGATGCTCTGGACTTCTGGTTTCTGGTGCAACATGGCGAGCTTATCTATAGTTACTCCCTTTTCTCACAATAAGAAAAAAAGCTGAACAGGGTAAAAGCCAACAAGTCAGCCCACCTGAGAACTGAGATCCCTGAAAGCTTGAAGGAGCCCAGGCCAAGGACACTAAGTGACCACAGCCCAGAGGTCCAGTATGTGCTGAATCAAAACCCTGCTCTGCAGGTGCGCTCCGCTTCCATGTCTCACCTCAGGAACCAGCCAGGTCCTCATGGTGAAGGCTGCAGATAGTCCTGGAGCTGCCAGCCAGATGGGGAGTCAAAAGTTGCTGTTATGATCAGGCCTGAGCATCTTGCTCTTCCACCACAGTCTGCCCTCAAAGGAAGTTGTTCTGTCCACATCTAATACAAGAGGGGGAAGGAAACGCCTGGCTACCCACACCTGCCCCACTGGAGGAAAAGGAGGGCCAAGAAGTCTGTGCAAGTCACAGCCCAAGGGCACGCTCATTGAGGCAGGACCGGAGAAGCCACATCTGTCCCCCCACACACTTCGCCAACATGTCAGGTAGGCTTCTGAGTCAGGAAAAGCAGCCCCTGGGGAAACCAAAGAAAAGTTACCAGAGGAAATGCAGGGTCTGACATCTCTGCTACAGCAAATAGTAAAGGCAGCCTGCACCCGGCCCGGTACACGCAAATGTTCACAAAGGGCCTGTCTGCATTTTATCCAGCACAGCGAAACAGCACAAGGCACTCTGAAGGCAAGAGAAAGAAGAGACAACGGCCTCAGAGGCAGACTCAGGTACACAAAGATGCTGCAATTACCCAGCCAGGAACTGAAAACGACCATGATTAATGTGCTAAGGACTCTAACAGAAAAAGAGAACATTCGAGAACAGATGGCTAATGCAGGCAGAGAGAAGAAAATTCTAGGAAAGAATCAAAGGAAAGTGCTGAAGTAAAAACCACCCTAACAGAAAAGAAGCATGACTTAGGAGGATTTATCAAAAGAACGAACCAAAGTATATATAACTTAAAAAGCAAAACAGGTAATAGGAAACAGGGAGATTGATTTTTTGCAAATGAGAAGGGACCAACATGTACCAACTCTCTGTAATGAATGTAATTATTATGTACTGCTAACATGCACATGTATTTCTGTATATACACACATGCATACATACACACACACATGACACAGAAAGGAAAGAATGTAAGAAATTTATGCCAAGTATACTCCCAGCCACTCAGGAGACTAAGGTAGGAGGATCTCAAATTCAAGGTTAGACCTTGTCTCAAAATGAAAATAAAGCTAGGGATGTAGCTCAGTGTCCTCTGGGTCCAATGTCTGTCTAGTACCAAAACAAAACACTAGATTTAAGCACATTATGTCTAGACACAGATCTTACTCCTTTCACAAAAATTAACTCAAAATGGATCATAGACCCATGTGTAAAAATATAAACTAGAACTCCTAGAAGATAATATAGAAGAAAAATCAGTGACCTTGGATTTCGTGATGACTTTTCAGCTAAAACATCAAAACCATGACTCATGATAGAAAAAATTGGTAAGTTGGGCTTCACTAAATGAAGACTTCCGCTCACCAAGGATCTTATGAGCCACAGGAAGAGAATCTCTGCCAAACACATATCTGATAAAGGACTCTCACTGAAAATATACAAAGAACTCTTAAAGTGCAATAAGGAAGGAAAAAAGCTGTCTTAGTTACTTGCTGAGATACAATACCCAACATTCACAACTGTAAGCAGAGGTTTATTTTGGCTCACAGTTTGTAGAGATTTCAATCTGTAGTCAGCTGGCTTCATGGCAGGGTGACCTGGCAGAGGAGAAACAGCTCATGGCAGGGCAGCAGGAAGCAGTGAGCAACAGAGGAAGGAAGGAGATAGATTCTTCCAGGCCATGCCCCCACTGACTCACCTCCTACCATCAGACTGCACCTCCCAACATCAGTTAGCTATAAACTCAGCAGCAGGTGAATTCACTGATGAGCATCACGTACCCATGACCCAGTGGAAAGGGGCATCTAAATCTAAACCATAACAAGCCCATTCAAAAATGGGCAGAACATCTGCACACCTCCCAAAGAAGAGACACAGAAACGAGCACACAGAAAGATACCTCATGTTATGTTATCAGAGAATTGCAAAATAAGCGAGAACTCTTATCTACCTGTTAGAAGGGATAAAATCCAGAACAATGCCAACACTAGATGCTTACAGTACGTGAAGCAGCACAAATAGTGCTGCTGGTGAGGAGGCAGAAATGGCAGCATACTGAGGGAGAGTGTATGGTAGCTTCTAGGTGCATGCAACACTCTGACCACATGATCCAGCAATCACGCTCCTTGAGATTTATCTGAATTAACTGAAAACTTACATCCACACACAAAACCTGCACACACATGTTTACAGCAGCTTTCTCCATAATTTGCAGAAAGTAGAAGCAGCTACAATGCCCTTCGATGGGCAAGGTGAACGAACGGTGGGGCATCCATGCAGTGGAGTATTTTTCAACTTTAGAAAGAAGTGAGCTGTGGAGACACAGGCAGGGAGGAGCAGGAGAGCACAGTGCTGAGTGAAAGAAGCCGATGTGGAAAGCCTGCAGAGAGAGAATGAGAACATCTGGGCTCTGCTTCCAGAACTTCCTGAGGAGCAGAAAAGTGTGACACAGCCCTGGATCCTTTGGAACTTTCTGGGTGGGAGAAGCACCTTGTTACAGCTTGTGTCTAGATGTCCCCCCAAAGCCTCATAGGTAGGGCTTTTTCAAAGGTGGCTGGATCTAGAGTGTGTGATTACTGAATTAGTACACTGATTCGTTTGGCATTGTTCTGCTGAGATCAAGGATGTCATACTAGGATTAAGAGTGGGAGTACTGGATAAACTATAAGGGACAGAAAGAGACCTCTAACCTTTGCTCGCTTTGCTACCTTCTGCCCACCACAAACGGTTTTTCCTCTGTGATGCTTGTCTACCATGCCACCCTGCCTTGGAGCCAGCTGATTATGGACTGAAATCTCTACAAACTGAATTAAATAAACCTTTTCTCCTTTAACTTTGGGTGTTGGGTATTTTGTCACAGTAACAAGAAAAGCAACTAAGACACACCTGGTCGTAACAATGGACTCCTGTAGGTTCCTAGAGGGAGGGTGGTCTGCAGAAAGACCAAGCCATGATCAGAGGCTTAGACTCTCAGCCTTCAACCATTTGCTGTGACAGAGAGGGGCCTGGGAGTCGAGTTAATAAGAACCCTGTGTGATGGAATCCTCATAAAAATACTGAAGCATGGGGCTCAAAGAACACATCATGTGTCAAGAGAGTGGTGTCCCAGCAATACAACTGCTCGGTTTGCACACGAAGGAATCCAGGTCCCCATATACACAGACACCTGCACATCCATGTCTACTGCAGCACAATTCCAATAGCCACATTACAGAATCAGCTTAGGTGCCATCAATGGATGAACCATAAAGAAAATGTGTGTATACATGATAGAGTATTATTCAGCCATAAAGAACAAAATCCTGTGATTTGCAGGAAAATGTCTATAACTGGAAGTCATTATGTTATATGAAATAAGCCAGATCCAGAAAGACAAGAATCACATGTTTCCTCTCACGCGTTGTTCTGTTTTGTTGAACTAGCCCTGAACTCAGTATGTAATCCAGGCTGGCCTAGAACTCATGGTGATCCTACCTCAGCCTCCTGAGTGCTGGGATTATAGGATGTGCACCATGCCAGGCCTCTCATAGGTTTTTATGGCCTCTATGTAGCTGTCCCCCCACAGCTTCATGTGTTCATAGGTAGGGCTTTTGGGGGTGACTGGATCATGGTGTGCGATACTGGACCATGGTGTCCAATACTGGTTCAGCATAGTTCTGGGTGGTTGACTTACCGAAGAGAGAAGACCCAGCCTCAGTGTGGGTAGCACCGACAAATAAGCTTGCAGCCTGGATAGAATAAAAAGGGAAAGAAGAAAGGCTGTTTCCTGTTTCCTTGCCATGGGCTGTTTCTCCTCTGCCATGTCACCCTGCTTCAGAGCCAGCCAACTATAAACTGAAACTTCTACAAAGTGTGAGCTAAAAACATTTCTTCCTTTTACTTGTGGGTATCAGGTATTTTGTGCCAGCATGAGAAAGTAACTAAGACTTATGTAGAATCTGGAAGATAAGAAACACTGACATGAAAGTAGAGCAGAGACTACAAGAGAACAGGAAGGGTATGGGGAGCACAGGGTGAGCAAGATCATAGAGGGGATGGGTGTGATCAGAGTGTGTGATATACAAGTGTGACATGCCACAAGGGAGTCCATTAGTCTGTGTAATGTACAGTAATTAATATACATGGCCTGACCTACCAACAATAAGGTGGAGACTGTCAGACTTCATTACACAAACAAGACCCAAGCATATGCTCTTCCCAATTAACTCACTTAACATAAAAGACTAAAATTAAAAGAACAGAAAAAAAGGCAAGCCAGGCCTGGTGTCACACACCTGTAATCCCAGCACTAGGGAGGCTGAGGCAGGAGGATTTCCAAGAGTTCAAGGCCAGCCCAAACTACATAGTGAGACCCTGTCTCAAAAACAAAACAAAACAGAAAAAAGCCAAACACTAAGAACATGAGAGTACCCACATTAACGACAAAGTAGACTTGAAACAAGGACTGCTACCATGAATAAAGAAGGGCACTACACGATAATCAAGAGGCCAGATCGCCCAGAAGACACAATGATCGTAAAGGTGATTCCATGAAAGGAGAAAACAGGACTGTTATGCTAATTTCAAGTCTGGGTGAGGGATGTACAAAGTGAACCAGGACTAGAGGAGTGCTGTCAAAACTCCAAATGACTAATGGAGATCCTGAAAATACAGATGGAGTCACACCCAAAGGCCACAGGAGCCAGCAAAAAGGGCCCCACTGGCCATTTCGACAATTTGAGCATCAGTAACAGTGAAGCTTAATTGATCAAAACATACTCAAAACAGATCTTTAAGTCTATAATTATACTAAATAAAGATAAAATTTCTGAGCACTGGAGTGTTTGCCATAATGCCAGCTACAAACTACTGGAGAGGCTGAGACAGGAGGAGCACAAGTTTGAAGCCTGCCTAGCCAATTTCGTGATAACCTGTCTCAAAAAAAAGAGGTAGGGGGAGTGAGGGATGTAGCCTTGTGCAAGACAGTGGGTTCAATTCCCAGAAAAACAAAACGAAACGAAAAAAAATAGCATTTATGCCACCATCACTACCATCTACCTCCTTAACTTTATCTTGTAAAACTGAAGTTCACTGTCCTTTAAACTCTGATTCCTCTGCCTTCCCACTCCCCAACCCAACAATCACCATTCCATCTTCTGCTTTGGGAATCTGCTCCGCGCACCTCGTGTAAGTAGAATTACACTCTGTTTTGCAGGGCTGGGTTTGAACCCAAGGCCTTGTGCGTGCTGGGCAAGGGCTCTACCAGAAGAACAGCCCCAGCCCCGCTGGACTCCTGCATCGGGCCTCGGCCTCCAGGAAGCAGCCCCGCGAGCCCGGCTCGCCTGAGCGCAGGAACTCCGGTGTGGGCCCGTCAGCGCGTTCTCCGGCGGGCGCAGTCCTCTGACGTGGACTCTGGCTGGCTGATCGGCTCGGGGACTGTAACAGCAAGGAGGTAAATGCTTGCTGTCGCCGTGCACGGACTTAGTGTTTTAGGGCTCGATTCGCAGGGAAGGAGACAAGAAGCCACTCACAAATATTAATTAAGTCATTTAATAACAATAAAGAAAGTAAGAGAAAAGGAAAAACTCTAGGAATTCATACCACCAGTTCGCCGTTCACATCACCAGTAACTCACAGCATGGGAATACATTCAAGCAAAGGTCTTAACTGTGGCTGAGAGGAGTAGCAGTCACTCAGGGCTCGAGAAGAAAACAGCAGTCGTGGAGGTGCAGCCGACAGCAGTGCCCACCGACGCACACAGGAAAAAGTACCATCAGCTCCGCGAGCGAAAAACATCAGCTACACGAGCGAAAGAAATCATCAGCAACCTTGGCAGGTGCGAGAGAGAAAAAAAAGAGAGAGAAGAGAGAGTGCAGGAGGGAGAGTGTGCACCTGTGTGCTGCACCTGTAGTTATCTATGCTCTGACAAAGGAATGTTCCCCTCCAGGAAATGGGCGTGCACGACTTTATCTCAGGCATTCATCCTGGGTCTGGCTAGGACCCGGGATGCCACCAGAGTGAAGATCAAAGTAAATTCTTTGTTGATAGTAAGACTGTTCCTGCAAGGTTAGCCAGACCT
>PVJO010006186.1:0-90991 GCA_004026905.1 Hystrix cristata
TTTTTTTTTTTAATTTTATTTTAGTGGTACATTTTAGATATACATAATGATAACATTCATCATAGGAAATTTGTGCCTGTACATAATATATCTCGCTGCTGCTTTTTTTCCCATTCCCTTCCCTGTGGGTTATATTTCTGACTACAACTCTCAGAACTCTATTAATTATACTTTTAATTAAGATAGATGCTGTTCTACGCTGGGCCAGTGCTTAACAGGCCAACCTGAGCTTGAGGCAGGACCTTGTTCTTCTGAGCACTCTGGCCTACATTAGCAGTAATGATGTTCAGGTGATGTTTTTGCTTTTGGCAGCATCTGCTCTTTCAAATGTAGTTTTGTGTGAGATTCTTCGTAGAAATATAACAAATTTATAGGACTAAAAAGAGAATTTTTTTTTAATATTTATATAGGTGTGGACACTGTAAGAGGCTTGCCCCCGAGTATGAAGCTGCAGCCACTAGATTAAAAGGAGTAGTCCCATTAGCAAAGGTGAGTACAAGTGGAGTTTTCATTAAAGAATATGAACTATTTAAATAGGATAGACAATTAAAATTCATTTTCAGTGTCTTACAGTGCTAAAAAGAATGAAAACTAGTTTCTGGGCAAATACACACCAACTGTTGAATATAATAATAGTTTCAAAAGATTAAAAGTAAGAATTAAGGGGCAAATATGGACAGTAAAAGTATAGCTGTATTGGTTAGAGGAAAATTATGACTCAGTAAATGAGTTCACGAAGCTGCCATATTATATTCACATGAAGGGAGTGGGAAAGTGATGTGAAGATATTGATGAGTAAGTACCAACTGATAACTGTAAATTTAGTATTTGTTCTTACAATTAAAGTAATGCTTCAAGAATTTTGCCATTATCCCATAGTAAATTCATAGTTCCAGTCCTAAAAGGTCACATTTCTTTTCTCGTTTAATTGGTTTGGTTTGGTTGGTATGTGTTTGTTTGTTTTTTGAGATAAGGTCATGCCATGTAGTTCAGGCTGGCCTCAAACTCACAATTCTCCTTCCTCAGTTTCCTGGGATAACAGGTGTGCCCTGCCAGGCCCAGCATAAAAGCTCCCTTCTATGCTGGGCCATCCTCACATAGTTCAGCCACTTACAGTGGCACGTAACCTGTAATCCCGGCTATTCAGGAGACTGAGGCCAGCCTGGGCAATTTAGCAAGACCGTCTCTCTAAGAAGGGCTGGGAATGTAGCTCAGCACTTCCTGGGTTCAGTCCATAGGACTGGTAAATAGTTTATACATATATAACACTTTTTGGAAACTACTTTTTTTTTTGTTTTGTGTTTTGAGACAGGGACTCACTATGTAATTCATGCTGACCTTGAATTCACGCTGTAGCCCGAGCTGGCTTCAAACTCAGTGATCTTCCTGCCTCATCCTTCTGAGTGCTAGGATTACAGGTGTGCACCACCACTCCTGGCTGGAAACTAATTTCAAGGCCATCCTGAGCTACATAGCGAGACCCTGCCTCAAAAAAATAAAAAAAAAATTTTATGCCTGTCTCATCTGACTATAGACACATTAATTTTCTGTGACTTCAGTTTACTCATCTTAGTGCATAAGGATTATACCTCAGAATCATGTAAAGATTAAATGAGATAATATATGCAAAATGCCTATAATACTACCTGGTTCAGGGTAATTGAATAGATGAGGATTATTTTCCTCCACCTTCATCAGTCTCCCTAGGTCTGTTTTGCTGTGGTTTGGCCCAAGTTCAGAATAGCTCAGGGACTATGTATAAGTATTGATACCTTTCCTTAATAAATCAGTGATTTGAAAAACCAAATTATACCCCACCCCAGCTAATGGATATCTGCCCATCCATATATCCCTTTGGTAATAGTTCCTGAAGTCAGCCACTTTTGTGGCTGAGGGTATACCTCAGTATAAGCTGTGCTTCACGCAGCACTTGCTTTGCCTGTGTGAAGACCTGAGTTTGATGCACAGCTTCACATACACACGAGCCACCGTTAATCATTTAAGTGATTTATTCCTGCTGTGTTCTAAAAGAAGAAAGGTAGAGACCACTACTTTACACAATAGGTATTCCAAGGACGGAATTTAAATAGTAACTTTAACATTCTGTGAAAAGCCTAGGCTGATCTAAATTGGGGGAGTGGTGCTGGGGATTGAACTCAGGGTCATATCTTGCTAGGCAAGCGCTCTACCACTAAGCTAAATCTCCAACTTGAGGATGATCTAAATTTTAAAGAATTCCCTTGATGGCTCTGATCCGACAAATACCATTCTGCCTTTAAAATCTGATATTTTGTGGTATACGTGCCAAGAACTGCTTGATCCTCTATGACCTGGCCAGTACTAACATTTTGGGATTATGGGGAGACCTTACAGCAGATATGTGGATAGCACTAATGAAGATGTTTTAATCTGCAGGTTGATTGCACAGCCAACACAAATACCTGCAATAAGTATGGAGTCACTGGCTATCCAACCTTGAAGATATTTAGAGACGGTGAAGAAGCAGGGGCTTATGATGGGCCTAGGACTGCCGGTAAGCATCCTGGTTACATTCTGGAAATTGAATTTCTTTTTTTTTTCCTGGTTCTGGGGACTCGAACTCGGTGCCTTGCTTGCAAGGCAAACGCTCTACCACTGAGCTAAATCCCGAATCCCTGAAACTGAGTTTCTTAATTCATTTGCTTTTGGTCGTGGCAAAATGAAAATGTTTTTCTATATTAAAGATTTCTTATCTGCCAGGCATGTTGGTGCACTCCCCTAATCCCAGCATGCAGGAGGCTGAGGCAGGAGGAATACCATGAGTTTGAGGCCAGTCTGGTCTATAATAGTGAGTTTAAGGCCAGACTGCACTATAAAGCAAGACCCTGTCTCCAAAAAAAAATTTTTTTTTTCTTATTGAAGAGATCAGTTTGGTACAAAACAAACAAGCATCTCTAAATGTATAATTACTTAAGTAATACAGAAAATACTTGAATTTACGCTATAAGATCAGTTAGGCACTTTTTCATTTGATAAGTATCGAGTACATTGTGCTTGATATTCTAAATATACTAGGTGCTTAGTGTTAACAGACAAGGGTTCTTTATGGTGCTTTTGGAGAGGAAGAAGGGCAACAGGGAAATTACAGAAATATATATATGGGCAAGCCACAGGTTACAGTGCAGACATGGCCAGTCTCAGAACTACACCATGCACAGCCAGTCCCAAGAGTGGCACAGAAGTGCTATCCAGAAGCCTAGCTACAAGGCTGAGAGTCTCTCAAGGGGGTAGCCCCCAAGTTTCTGAGAAATGTTTCACCCAGAAGCTCAAGAAGGGCCTGAAAGAAATACAGGCAAAGGATGCTGGGGCCATAAGTGCCCTCATACAGCCAGGGACTTGAGCTCAGGAACCCAAAGGTGTCAGCCACAAGCTCAGTCAGCTTGCCTGCATTGCCCACCCAGGCCAGGGAAGCGTGACGATACCCACGTTGCCGAGGCTTGTAGGCTTTGCCACCCAGAGGCCTGGGCTCAGGCTGCAGCTCCAACTTTGACTCTAGTCCAGGCTCCCAAAGGTGCCCAGACCCCTGTGGAAGCTCCACAGTAAAAGCCTCTGGACTGCCGTCTGCGGGAGCCAGGTGTCTTCCTGTGCTCTTTGTAGGAATCACTGTGACGCTGGCTAGGGGATTTAGGGTTAGCCATCTCACACCAACTAAGGTGACTTTTTTTGTTTGTTTGTTTGTTTGTTTAGTCTTGTACATCTTGTTTATAGAGCCTAGATGTCTTTTTTTAGTGCTATACACTTTGTTTATATAGTACCATAATTTTTGCTGATTGTACTGTACAGTACTGTAGTTTGTTTTGTTTTTTAGGTTTTTCAAGGCAGAGATTTGCGATATAGTTCAGGCTGGCCTCAAATTTGCAGTGATCCTCCTGCCTATACATTACAGTGCTGCATGTAAGAGTTATGCAAATAAAAGCAAAATCATCAAGTTGGAGTTTTCCTTTGGCCTTTCTTTGTTCTGAATATTGTAACATACATACTACGCACAGTTCCTTATTTAACAACCTAGTGGCAGGAACAGAACTCATTTTCTAAACAAGGAGTGTCATTTAGGCATGGTGGTACATGCCTTTTGTCTCAACACTCGGGATGCTGAGGCAGGAGGATCACAGTGAGTTCGAGGCCAGCACTAACTACATACCAAGACCCTATTTGCCAGGTGTGGTGGCACATGCCTGTAATCCCAGCACTTGGAAGGCAGGAGGATTGCTGTGAGTTCAAGACCAGCCTGGACTGCATAGACCCTGTATCAAAAAACCGAGAGGCATGTCTGTATAAGTACCATACAATCCAACAAGTCCATTTCTGGGTATATACCCAGAAGAATTGAAAGCAGGATCTTTTTTTTTGAAAGCAGGATTTTAAAGAGATTGTTGTTCACATTCATAGCGGTATTATTCACAGTGGATTAGTAAACTGTATACATACAGTGGAATGTTTTTTGGGTTTAATGAGGAAATTCTGGCAAGTCTATGACATGGGCAAACATTGAAGACATTGCGCTAAGTGAAAAAAAGACCAGTCACAAAAGGCAAATACATGACTCCACTTAAGTGAAGTACCGAGAAGAGCGATTTTCAAAGGGATAGAAAGCAGAAAGATGGGTCATCAGGGACTGGAGGAGGTGAAGGGGAGTTTAGTTTTTGAGGCAGGGTCTTGCTGTGTAGTTCAGGCTGGCCTTGAATTCACTATGTAGCCCAGGCTGGCTTCAAACTCCATGATCTTCCTGCGTCAGCCTCCCAAGTGCTAGGATTATAGGTATTCACCACCATGCCTGGCTTTTAGAATTTCAGTTTTGCAAGGTGAAAACAGTTCTGGAGGGTTTGGGAAGTTAGCTCAGTCAGTGGTAGAGCCCTTGCCTAGCAAGCTCAAGGCCCTGAGTTCAATCCCCAGCACCGCCCCCCAAAAAAGAAAAACAGTTCTGGAAATTGGTTGTACAACTTTATAAATGTACTTAAAAATGATCAAGATGGTGAATTTTATGATACATGTGTGGATGTATATTTTTTTTTCTACTACAGATTGAACTCAGGGCCTTTACACCAAGTTTATTTTTTATTTTGAGTCTAGGTTGGGCTTGAATTTGTGATGCTCTTCGCCCAGCCTCTCAGAGTGCTGGGATTACAAGCATGAACCACCATACTGGCTTTATGTTAACATATTTTACCAACATTTAAGAAGTCAAAAATATGTATCAATAAAACAAATTGAAAAAAATTGAATTAGTGATATGAATATTAAGAGAAAAATAAAACTGGGTGATGTGATACTGATTGGTGGTTAATCACATTGGTTAGGGAAGAAACCTTTGAGCTGAAACCTGATAATAAGGACCCAGTTGAGAGGATCTTGGCTAGAGCCTTTTAGATAGAGAAAACGGGTACAAAAGGCCGTCATGTGTAAATGAGATCTGTGTGTTAGAGGGACGGATTCCATATGCCAGAATATGATGAGCAAGGCTGAGAGGTAAAGTGAAGAGAATTGTGTGGGAACAAGATCCTATAGGAGTCATAGGTGATGACAAAAAAATACTCTCACATGATCAAAGACAGTTTTGTCCTGCAAAATGGAGTGTATTTTATCTTTTTGTAAGGGAAGGCTAGGAGGAAAGAGGCTCCGTTTGGGGGCATTCGGAGTGGCAGCAGTTTGCTTCTGTAGAAAGCACTCTGAACATGACTTCTCCCTCACTGTCCTGCCAGCAGGACTGTTTGACATTTGGCCCTTTCTTCCTGGCCGTGTTCACAGCCTGAAGCGATCTTTCTTCATGTTTGTATGGCTTGCTTCTTTGTGTTGCTTAGACCATGGCTTCAATTTTCTTCAGAGACATTTTCTCAGGTCGCTAGATCTAAGGTAATCATCCAGTCATTTTTCTTATTATCCTCTTAATTCTCTGCTTAGCACTTATTATAGATTTTTTTAAATTGTTAATTTATTTTGAAATGTACTATATAGCGTAAGCTCCATGAGAACAGAAACCTTGTTTGGTTTGTTTACAATTTTAGCCTGGTATGATGGCACACGCCTGTAATCCCAGCACTTGGGAGGCTGAGGCAGGAGGATCACTGCAAGTTTGAGGCCACTCTGGACTACATAGTAAATTCAAGGCCAGCCTGGGCTATATAGCAAGATCTTGTTTTAAAAAAACAAAACAAAACAAAAAAAAAACACACAAAAAAAAAACCTCTACCCTAGTACCTAAAGTTTTCACATATAATAGATGCCGAGTAATTCTTTGACAGGGTCTCACTAAATCATTAAGGCCAGCCTCAAACTTACAATCTTCCTGTCTCAACTTCTGAGTGGCTTAAATATTTTAAACTAGAAAATTTCTGAACTTCTGAGCAGCAGGTCAAATGTTTATAGTCCACAGACAGGACTGATTTTGTTCATGTGCACCTCTAAGAACTGTATGCTCTTTGCTTTCCTTTTTAAACTACTTGGCACTCCTGTACACTTTCTAGAGAATTTTAGACACTCGCGTTCTTTATAATTTATGTTGTTATGTGGAAGACTGAACAATTCCTATCTAATTTCAACCAATCTGTTGATATAAAGCATCTCTATGAGGAGCTGAAGGAAATTTATTTTTTCCCTAAAAAATGCATAAAATGGAGAGAGAACAAAGCAATTTGGTGCAGAACAGACTCAATTTTAGAATCCGTAAGGCACTAGGTTTGTTCTCAATACTGCAAAAAGGGCAAAAAGGATATTGAAGGAATGCCACTGCCTCTGGCCTCTGAGTGTTTTGAGTCTAGGAGGGTTCAGTAGACCAGGGCTTGGGGATTTAGTTCACGTGGTAGAGCATTTGCCCAGCAAGCACAAGCCCCTGAGTTCGATCCCCAGCACCACCATTACCCACCACCCCACCCCACCAAAAAGAAAAAAACAGACTGTAAGAGAAGGTGGAATAATGCTCTGTCAACTAGGCAGGAGGGAGAGAGAGTCTTGCAGTGCTGGTGCTGGGAATTGAACCCAGGGCCTCAGGCATATACTAGGTAAGTGCTCTCCTGCTTAGCTATGCTCCCAGCTTGTGTGTTTTAAATATATGCATTTTTTAATTGACACATGATCATTGTACATATTTGTGGGGTGCAGTGTTATATTTCGATATATGTATTCGGCATTTAATGTTCTACTTTTAAACCTTTTTACTTAACCCATTACATCTTAGTAGGAAAGTGTGATTTTGGCTGGATCAGGAGTGATTTGCTTTTTTTTGGTTCCCAGGATCGAACTCAGGGCCTTTTGCTTGCGAGGCAAACACTCTGACCACTGAGCTCAATCCCCAGCACCCGATCAAGAGTGATTTGATCTGTAGCTAACTGCTCTACGAGCTGTCCAAAATACTGCATTTTTGGCTTTAAAAATGTAAGGCTACAGGGGTTGGGGATTTAGCTCAGTGGTAAAGTGCTTGCCTAGCAAGTGCAAGGCCCTGAGTTCGATCCCCAGCACCCACCCCATCCCCCCAAAAAATGTAAGGCTACACATGACTACACTGTTTAAGAATACAGACTTTATTTACTTTACTTACAAAATGGTTGTTTACTGAACTTTTTATGTGGTAGCCACAACAAAAATCACTATTTATTTGAAATTTACTTGAAAATGGAGAGATTAAAAGTAGCTAAATCTTTTTAATAATTATAAATGCATGTACCTTTTGACCCAGGGAATCCGCTTCAAGGAACTTAACCTATAGTTGTACTGTCATGTGTAAAATGACATTAATACAAGGTCCTTTATCCCAGAATCTTTGAGGGAGCTTCTGGGGGATGGAACCTTAGGGCCTTGCACTTGCTAGGCAAGCACTCTACCACTGAGCTAAATACCCGTATCACAGAATCATTTGTAATGAGATTGTAAACACACATTAGTTGTGATGGACCAAAGTATGGTACATCTATACAATGAAACAATATGTGGCTATAATAAAAGTTTGAGGTAGCTTTATATATTGATGTAGTTTATACCTGTAAGCTATATTAAACAACAAAGACAAAGAATACATGTATATGTTGCTTTTAGCGAGAAAGAATAAATATGTAATTTGCCTGTCAGTGCATATTTGAAAGGATGTGCAAGAAACTGAAAGCATGCCACATGTGGAGGTGCAGGCCTGTGATCCTAATATTTGGGAGGCTGAGGCAGGGGGATTGCTGCGAGTTCAAGGCCAGCCTGGAGACTATGTAGTAAGACCCTGTCTCAGAAAGCCAAATGAGGGGCTGGGGATTTAGCTCAGTAATTAGAGTGCTTGCCTTGCAAGTGCAAAGCCTTGAGTTTGGTCCCGAGCACCGAAAGAAAAAAAAAACTGAAACCTTACATGGAAGAAAACGGTGACTAGGAACAAGGGTGGGAAGAAAGTTTCATTCTATGTCCTTTTGTACCTTTTGAGTTTTGAATCATGATTAATTTCCTTCTCAAACACTGACTAAATTTTCTTATTTCAACTTTGATAAGATGGCATTGTCAGCCACCTGAAGAAACAAGCAGGACCAGCTTCAGTTCCTCTCAGGACTGAGGAAGAATTTAAGAAGTTCATCAGTGATAAAGATGCCTCTGTGGTAGGTAAGTAGCAAATATTTAGGCCACAAAAATCATCAACTTGTTTTTTAAAACCCTCAATATATGAGGATACCACAAAGTGAAAGCCATTTTAGGAAGTTTAGGGCAGTTTAAAAGACAACGAATTGGAGCTTGGGATTTAGCTCAGTGCTTAGAGTGCTTGCCTAGCAAGCATAAGGCCCTGAGTTTGATCCCCAGCACCAAAAAAAAAAGACAGTGGATAGATTTGGGCCAGTAGTACTACAATACTGGGAAAATGGTATTTTCAGTGGATTGTGGTGTTAGAAATTTAAAGGTTTAATTTCAGTTAAGGGACTGAAATGGAATATCTTTAGCTCCCCCGCCCCCCAGCCTGCCCTTGAACTCTCAGTGCTCCTGCCTCAGCTTTTTTAGTTGCTGGGATTACAGGTGCGTGCCACCATGCTGATCCAGCCCCTCTCTCCCTCCCTTCCTTTTTTAATACTGGGGATTGAGCCCAGGACCTTTGTACTGAACTATAGCCCCAGCCCCCTTTATATTTTGTTTTTTGTTTTTTGAGACAGAGTCTCTCTTATGGTACTGGGGATTGAACTTCACCTTCAGCCCTTTTTATTTTGAGACAGGTTGGGCTCAAACTTTTGATCCACCTGCCTCATCCTGTGGTTAGGGTTTATCTTAGATATTTTTAGTTTGCCAGGCATGGTGGCGCACACCTGTAATCCCAGCACTCAGGAGGCTGAAGCAGAAGGATCACTGCTAGTTCAAGGCCAGCCTGAGATACATAGTGAGTTTAGGGCTGGCCTCACTATAGCAAGACCCTATCTCAAAAAAGCCAAAAAAAAAAAAAAATTATTTTACAGCCATCTTTGCTTTCTGGAGTTGTATTAGCCAGATGTCTGTTGGAATAACAAAATATCTGTGGCTGGAAAATTTGTAAGGAAGACGTTTATTTGGCTCATAGTTCGGGAGGTTTCAGAGCATAGGGCCAACATTGCTCAGGTCTGGTGAGGTCCCTGCTGTCTGTGTCTTATGGCAGGACATGCAAGGAATGAAATGCTGGGCTGGAAGCCAGAGGAGGGGCCAGCCTTGTTCTTTTCTTTTCTTTTTTTTAAGAAAGTTTCCTTAGAGGATGGAAGAAGAATTCCCTTTCTCAATATTGTGTTAAATATCCAAGATAATTGTATCAAAGCAGACCGGGTCCTTATTCTTTCTTATCCAGAAAAGTATGATAACTTTAAAAACCAGAATTTAAAATTCTTGAATATCTGTTAGCATTTACAGCTTCTTCCTTGTGTTGGACGTTTTCCATACAGGTTTTTTCAGGGATTTGTTCAGTGACGCACACTCTGAGTTCCTAAAAGCAGCCAGCAACTTGCGGGATAACTACCGATTCGCACACACCAATGTTGAGTCTCTGGTGAAGGAATATGATGACAATGGAGAGTAAGTGACTGAGTTGAGTGCCCTTGTCCGTCAGTCACTGTGCGACTGGCTGGGGTTTGTGCTCCTCATTCTCAGAAGTTTGATCAAGCACTTGCTAGGCATTAAGCTAAGTGCTAGAAACTATTACTGTCTTGTGTTTTTTGTTTTGGGGGAGGGTTTTGGTTGGTTTGTTTGTTCGTCTTGAGTTTTTTTGAGACAGTCTCACGGTGTAGTCTGCCCTGGCCTTGAATTTGCTGTGATCATCCAGCCTCAGCCTCTCAAGTGCTGAGATTACAGGTGGGCGCCACCATGCCCTGCTATATTACTGTCTTGTATAGGGCACTCATAGGAGAAAACATTGTATACGTAAATACGAGAGGTTTTTTGTTTGTTTGATTTTTGGGTTTTGCGGGGGAGGATGCTGGGAGTCGAACCTCAGGGTCTTGCGCTTGCTAGACAAGTGTTCTACCACTTGAGCTAAATCCCCAAATCCTGAGTATGAGTTTTGTGTGTGTTACAGTAGAAATATGTACAAGACATATTATTAATACAAAGGCAGGAATGGTTTTTTTTATTTTTTCTTTTGGGATAGGGAAGAAAAAACTTTATAGAGGATGTGACTCTTGAAAGATGAGTTTTTCCAAGCAGGTTACGGTGGTTGGGGTGTAAGACAGTCTTGGCATATTGGGACCTGTAGTACTGCAGGGTATTGTTTGTGAACAAGGTCAGAGTGAAAGATGGTGAGGTCGGAGAGTAAGCAGAGACCCAGTAATAGCCATTTGAAGCCATTGAGTGATTCTGATCTGGGAGGTAACATGGTTAATTTTGTGTTTCATTAGAAAAGTTACTAGAACTCACATAATAACGGTTTAAAGTAGGGGCTGGGGATTTTGCTCCCTGGTTACAGTGCTTGCCTAACAAGTGCAAGGACCTGAGTTCGACCGCCAGCACCAAAAAGAAAAAAAATAATGGTTTAAAGAAGAGTAGGGCGGGGCTGGGGATTTTGCTCAGTGGTTAGAGTGCCTGCTTCGAAAGCACAAGGCCCTGAGTTTGATCCCCAGCACCAAAAAAAAAAAAAAGAAAAGTAGGGCAAGGCAGTTAGGAGAATCTAAACTAAGACAGTATTAGTGTCAGGGAAGAGGAAGAGGTGAGTATGAAAAAAGTGAACAGCAGGATTTAGGCACTCATGTGGAAAAGGAAGGATCTAGAGTAAGTCTAAGGTTCTTAGAACTGGAAATTGGACCGGTGGTAGTCATTGTCAAGTTGGGAAACAAATCAGGGGGAATAAGAGATCATTTTGGACACGGTGAGATTAAGAAGTTTGTGATTCACCCAGATGGTAAAGAACCTGTGGCTCGCTGGAGAAGTGGAAAGAGGTGTGGGCTGTGCGCATGTACGCGTCCTGCGCTGGAGTTAAACCCAGGGTTTGATATGCTCTAAGCAAGCACTGTAACTTAGCCCTTGGAAAAGTTTTTGACCAGGTGTGAATCACATGTTAAATGGTTGCTGACCCACGGGATGAGATGTAGACTCTCAGGGTGGCATATCAAGTGCTATGTGCCAAGGGCTTGTGCTAACACTTCCATATTTAACAGTGTGTGGTGTCTGCTTGGTGCCCTTTACTGCTGTTAATCAGTCCTCTTAGTGATTCCAAGGGACTGCTGCTTGTAAATATGTTATAGTGTGACTTGGTGGGTTTGGAGGTTTTGGAGGTATGTGTTTGAGACAGGGTCTTGCTGTGTAGCGCAGGCTGGCCTCAAACTCATGGCAGTCCTCTTGCCTCAGCCTCCTAAGTGCTGTGATTACCACCACACATCACCATACCCACTGTGACCTTGTGGTGTTTATACCTATTGTTTCAAAAAGTTGTATTGAGCACTTGGTAGCCTTTAAGAGAAAGCACACAAAGAAGTAATTTGCCTCATCATAGTACGACTCAGAACTAGGATTTAAGCCCAGAAAGTCTGGCTGTAGTTTGACAGGCTTTATATTAGATCCCTATTTGCTGTATAGTTTCTCTGTTCTGTGAAAATGCATGTTTCAATTGAAACAGGTATTGATTAATGTTGGAAGAATGAAAAAGGGTTTAACAGTACTAAAATTAATCCAAAAACAGATTTGAGTATTGGGAGTGTGTGACATGGGGAGGAGGAAAGACAAGTTGGAGGCAAGGGTAGGGGCTGTTCAGATAGTTGTATATAAAAAAAAAAAAAAAAAAGTTGTATTTTCTGGGATATAAGCCTGTGACTCCAAACCAAACCTTAGGTGCAATTTTACAGAGCAAACGGTTGGAAATTAGGAGACTTCAGCTGGGGGCTGTGCTGGAGATCGAACTTGGGGCTGTGGCGCTTGCTAGACAAGCCCTCCACCACTGAGCTAAAATCTCCAACCCTTTAAGTAACTTCTGTTTTTCCTGCATCTCAGTGGATTGAGGAAAGCTTGGATTATGTGAGAGGCAAAATAGTACCAAGAGAGAAAATTTCCGGGGTTGGGGATTTAGCTCAGTGGTTAGAGTGCTTGCCTAGCAAGTGCAAGGGTATGAGTTTGATCCCCAGCAACCCCCCCCAAAAAAAATTCCCAAGAAGAGAGAAAATTTCCTAAATTTGGCTTATTGGGATAGAGCAATCTAGAACTAAACAATTTTAAATGAACTTTAGCTAAATATTGTCTGTAGGTATATACCTACTTAACATTTCGTAACTGGAAAGACTCTTCAGGGTGTTTTCTCTAAGAAAGGGGGTGAGAGGTGAGTCTTCAAGGACAAGTGACTTGGCAACAGAAGCAGACTCTGCCACATTTATATTATTGTGCAGGTTGGGCTGTTTGGTACTCTTTTTTAAGATTTGGAAATTAGTCATTTACTTTAAACTCCCTCTGAGCTAATGGAAAAGTAAAACCCAGGGGGTTAAACTGATGCCTGGTCCAGGGTCTTTGAAATTGGGGGGCAGAGGTGGCCTAGAACTAGAACAGATCTCAAGTTTCTAACACAAGGTTTATTAAACCCTATACCCAGTTATTACACCTGAGAAACAAGGTGGCTTGCCATCCTAGTATTGGGGAGAAGATCATATTGCCAACTCTGTGGTCCCAGAAGGGTCCCCTTGTGCTTAGTGATAGCAAAAGTAGATCACCTGAGCTGTTTGTTTTGTTTTGTTTTGTTGTTTTGGTGCTGGGGATCAAACTCAGGGCCCTGTGCTTGCAAGGCGAGCATTCTAACCACTGAGCTAAATGTCCAGCCCCACCCAAGCTTTAAATGAAAGATAGGAGATAGTTCCTCTGCTGTATGTCTACTAACACTTTTTTGTTTTAAAGGGGTATCACCTTATTTCGTCCTTCACATCTTGCTAACAAGTTTGAGGACAAAACTGTGGCATATACGGAACAGAAAATGACAAGCGGCAAGATTAAAAAGTTTATCCAGGAAAACATGTGAGATATACCTTGTTATATCTTTATACTTTGTCAGGAATTTGTTTTGTTTGTTTGCCTCAGTTATTAAGAAGCAGCACCATGTTTTTATTTAAATAGTCTATTAACAGATTATAACAATAATAGTTTTAAGTATATATAAAGGCACCAATGTGGGGGTCCTAGAATCTTACTGTGGCCCTGTAAAGGTATATTATTCAGTATTTTTCCCAAATGTTGAAATTTTCTTTCCTTTATGAATGCTACAATATAGCTGTAAACAGCCAAAGTTCATAATGAATTATTTCATTTCAGTTTTGGTATTTGTCCTCACATGACAGAAGACAATAAAGATTTGATACAAGGCAAGGACTTACTTATAGCTTACTATGATGTGGACTATGAAAAGAATGCTAAAGGTTCTAACTACTGGAGAAACAGGTAATAAGAATCATGTTTTCTTTTTGTAAACAAGTTTACCCAATGTAGTAACAGTTCCTTTAAATGCTTATTACTATACATAATGTAAGGGCAGATAAGAGTGCTCCAAAACCTCATTTGAAGCTGTAAGGACAAATAACATAAACTGTTTCCACAAGTGATTGGGTGTGTCTCTCATAGGTGTTCTTTTGCTTTGTGACACACTGACTCTAAACCCTACAGTAAAAGGTACACATTTGATGTAAAGTCACTGAAAACATTGTGCATATTTGCCCATTGAGGCTCTGGTACATTTTACCCTCCTAAATTTTACTTTAGTCATTATACCTGCAAGAGATCTTATAGATACATAAGATAGCAAGATTCAGTGGGAATGGCCCATTTCATTATATACCACCAGTTTGGTGGTGAAGTTTGGTAAGACAGTGAAGTATATACAGTAATTCTGTGTCTGTGCCCGGGGACACAAATTCATCATGATTCCAGAGGGTTGCAAGGCCTGTAGAACTTTAGTCTTTACTCTTGATTTTTAAAAAGTGCTTTAGGGCTGGGGATTTAGCTCAATGCTAGAGTGCTTGCCTCGCAAGTGCAAGGCCCTGAGTTTGATCCCCAGCATCAAAAAAAAAAAAAAAAAAAAGCGTTACCACCCTGATAGTCTTGGCACAAATATCTTGTTTCCCACAGAGTGATGATGGTGGCAAAGAAATTCCTGGATGCTGGACACAAGCTCAACTTTGCTGTGGCCAGCCGCAAAACCTTCAGCCACGAACTGTCTGATTTTGGCTTGGAGAGCACTACTGGAGAGATTCCTGTTGTTGCTATCAGAACTGCTAAAGGAGAAAAGTTTGTCATGCAGGAGGAGTTCTCGTGAGTTGCTATTAGCACGATTCAGGATTTGAGTCTACAGAGAAATTAAGGCCTTTTCCACTACTGAGAATTTACAAAGAACAGTTTTGTGAAGCTGGGTCTTCTAGTGAGCTTGTCATTTTCCTCAGTTTAATTACAGGTATTTAAGGACTGTCCTTCTCAGTGACTTCTGAAAACTAACAAAAGGATGCAGTTTAGATGATTTCACTCTATTATAAGTACTGTATAGTAGGTAAGAGTGTGCACACCTGTAATCCCAGCACTTGGGAGGCTGAGGCAGGAGAATTAATTCCAGGCCAGCCTGAACTACATAGGGAAAGCTGTCCCTATCTCGGGAAGCAAAAAAAAAAAAAAAAAAAAAAAAAAAAAAAAAAAAAAAAAACCCACGTGTGCAGAATGCCTTCTGTTAAAGTGTCACATGATAAACAGAGGAAATTGGAAAGATGTTAAAACCTATGCACAGATTTTACCTTCACTATCTGAGAATTTGCAATACTAAGAGGAAAATCTACCTTATAAGCCAATCAGTAAAACAAGATACTGTAAATAGACACTATTCTTCAGACCAACAGAACCTGATTCTCTTATAAAAATGAATCTCCAGACAACTAGTTTTTCTTCCTCCTGAACTTTCTGATCCACGAAGAACACATGAGAAATAGGAGGTGGGTTATTTCTTGTTCAGTCAGTAGTTCTGCATATTGAGAGAAAGAGGCCTTTTTTTTTTCCCCCCCAGCCATGAAGTTGAAGCTAAAATATGTAGAACTATTCAGATAAATTGCTCATTTAATCCTCAGTGGTAGGAATGAGTCACCAAACCCAAGCCTGTCTTTCCCATGCAGGCGTGATGGCAAGGCTCTGGAGAGGTTCCTACAGGATCACTTTGATGGCAACCTGAAGAGATACCTGAAGTCTGAGCCTATCCCTGAGAGCAACGATGGGCCTGTAAAGGTGCGCTGCCCACAGCCTTGCTGTCTCTGTCAGCAGTGGCCTCTTCATCTCTATTCAAAAATGCTGCGTCTAAACAAAGACCTTTGTTGGTGTTGGTCTTTTTTTGCCGGGGCGGGGCGGCTTTTTTTGTCCTCACCTCCCGGGGTCATAAATATTGGCAGAGTTTACAGTGTTTAGGAGGGGGAAGAGTATAAAAACTATACAATTTTCTGACAGAAAAATTGGGGTAGGTTACCCTTCAGGGTAGAGCAAGCCAGTCCCCAGAGAAGCATTGTGTTGTTCTGAAATTGTTTTAAGGAATGGCGAGGTAGCAGTTGTATTTCCTGTGACTAGGCATATTGTGACAGAGGGAGACATAAGAATGAGTTGGTTAATGGGGAGTGGTAACATTTTAACATGGCCTCTAAATGTGAGTTGGGTTTCCACAGCTTATTTTCAGTGATAACATGAAATTTGAAAGGGTTCGGGCCCAGAAACAACAGGTTCTGAATTTATTCCTCAACTTGCCTAACAACTAGATAATTATCTGTGTTTTCCAGGTAGTAGTAGCAGAAAATTTTGATGAAATAGTGAATAATGAAAATAAAGATGTGCTGATTGAATTTTATGCTCCTTGGTGTGGCCACTGTAAGAATCTGGAGCCCAAATACAAAGAACTGGGAGAGAAGGTAAGTCCGAACCCTATTCTGCAGATAAAATGTGAGTTGGGCGTGGTGGTGCATGCGTGTGATCCCAGCAGTCTGGGAGGCTGAGGCAGGAGGATCAAGTTCAACCCCAGGCTGAGCAGTTTAGCAAAACCCTGTTAAAAAAAAACAATGCCAGGCATGGTGGTACACATCTGTATCCCTGAGGCAGGAGGATCACAGGTTTGAGGCCAGCTCTCAAAACACAGATGAGTAGGTTGGTAGACAGTGAGTGTGAAGGCCCTGGGTTCAATCCCCAGTACCACAAACAAACACACACAATTGGAATAGAAAGTTCTTGTACGTATTCTACAGTGATTTAGCTAACCTAATTCGATCCTAAGTACTGGGAGATTTATTTCAACTGTTACCTTCTCTTGACTGCCCTCTAGTGTCCATGGCCGTAACTATGCCTCAGACAGCCGTTTTTAACTTTGTTTAGTCTCGATTATGGCTAAAAAAATACCAAGGACTTTCTGAATATTGGTAATAGCTTATATGATTCTGTATGTTCCTTCATCTTAAAACACTTGGCTTGGTCCTTACAGTGTCTTATTCAGGCCAGGTAAACATGAACGTGGCTATGGGGAGTCCTGATATATAGGCACCAGGAGAGAAGGAAGCTAGAAGGTGGACATGGAGCTCCTGAATTGACTAAGTGTTCCTCAGTCACTGAAAACTTGGAATTTAAAGATTTCACCTTTGCTGGGCTGGGGATGTAGCCCAGTAGTAGAGCTTTTGCCCAGCATCCCCAAGACCCTGCTCTGATCCCCAGCATTGCAAAACATGATGTCACCTTTTTATTTTAATAGCTCAGCAAAGACCCGAATATTGTCATAGCCAAGATGGATGCCACAGCCAATGATGTGCCTTCTCCATATGAAGTTAGAGGGTAAGTAGATAAAAATGCTCACAATTAGCCTTTGCTAATTGTGTCTAGGTGACATTGAGGGAAAAACACTTATTGTAAACCACCAGGAAACCATTTCTTTACTAGACATGGTTTTGAAGATCTTCATGTCAAAATTAAGGGCAGAATCACTGATTCACCAGTTCTTTCTTGGCTATTCTGCAGGGATCCTACTGCAAGAAGTTTTGTGAATTCTCAGAATTCTGGATTTTGTTAGAATATAGCCATTAATAGAGAATGAATGGTATCTGGTCCCATTGGAAACCATAATATAGAGAATTCCCAGCAACACCTACTAGGAAACTGTATGTTATAGCTACTCTAGAAGCTAAAATTAGTAAACCCTTCTTTTGTTCTTTTCCCAGTTTTCCTACTATCTACTTCTCTCCAGCCAATAAGAAGCAAAGTCCAAAGAAATATGAAGTAAGTGTATTGGTCCATCACCCCACAAATATGCACACAGTTCTTGAATTGGGTCTGTTTAACTGGAAATACTTATGGTAAAATGTGGTTGTTGACTGCTTTTACAAAAATCCAGTGTTACTGAAAAAGTTAAATTTTCAGGTTAAGTGTGGTAGTGCATGCCTGTGATCCAAGTTTCTGGGGAGGCTGAGACAGGAAGATCCAAGTTCAGGATCAGCCTGGGGAACTTAGCAAGGTCCTGACTCAAAGGACTGGGAGTGTAGCTCAGTGGTAGAGCACTTGTTAGGCATGCATGAGGCCCTGGGTTCAATCCATAGCACACTAGGAAAAAAAATTCTCAGTCATCTTTTTGTTTTCAGGGTGGCCGTGAATTAAGCGATTTTATTAGCTATCTACAACAAGAAGCTACAAACCCCCCTATAATTCAAGAAGAAAAACCCAAGAAGAAGAAGAAAGCACAGGAGGACCTCTAAAGCAACAGCCAAACATACCAATTTGTAAAAGGACTCTTCTGCCAGAGATGGGAACCATTGGGGAGGACTGGGACCCACGTGGGATTATTGCCTCTCAGCTGAGAGGACAGAATGGATATAATCTGAATCCTGTTAAATTTTCTCAAAAACTGTTTCTTAGCTGCACTGTTACCAGGACCAGTTTAATGTTTGTGGTTTTGGGAAAATTATTTGTGTTATGGGGGTGGGGGGAATTGAGTTGGGGGGTTATTTTCTAATTTTTTTTTTTTGTACATTTGGAACAGTGACAATAAATGAGCCCCCTTTAAACTGTCTTTTCCATGGAATGGAAAACCTAAGTTTCTCTAGACTGTCACTATCCATTAGACCTTTGTACAGTGATAGAAATGTCAGTAGTATACAGTAATGCATGTAGCTATGGAGCATCTAAAGTATGGCTAGGGACAGCCTTTTAATTTTCATTCGTTGCCAGGCATGGTGGCACATGCCTGTAATCCCAGCACTCGGGAGGCTGAGACAGGAAGATCACTGGAAGTTCGAGGCCAACCTGGGCTAAAAAGTCAGTTCAGGGCTGGCCTGAACTGCATAGCGAGACCCTGTCTCAAAAAAAAATTTTTTTTTTTTTTTTTTTTTTTTTTGCTTTCATTTAAAAAGCCACCTGGCTGAGTTCAATCCCTGGCACCAAAAAATTAATTAAAAAATAAAGCCGCCTGGTCTAGCACTCTGGGAGGTTGAGACTGGAAGACTACAAGTTGGATCCCAGCCAGGGCAACTTAGGAATTTAGCAAGACCCTGTTTCAGAAGCAGGGTTTGGGGGTTGGGGATTTAGCTCAGTGGTAGAGTGCTTGCCTAGCAAGCACAAGGCCCTGAGTTCGATTCCCAGCAATGGATGTATGGAGTGGGATGGCTGGGGATGTAGCTCAGTGCAAAGGCCCTTGGGCTGACTGCCCCCTGCCCCCCGGGCCTAGAACTACCAAAAAAGGGGGAAAAGGCCAACACAGTGGCTACCATATTCTATTATTGCTGCAGCCACAGGGTGATGGGGTCCACAGCTAGTATTACCACTAGATCCTTCTGAATTTCACATCTCTTTCTATCCTCAATGTGTGTATTGCCCAGGCTTCTAGACTGGTGGTTAGGAGAGGTGAAGGGCCTTGCCTTTGGGGCTGTTTCTGGCTCTGTCCATCCCTGACGATGAGTTGTTGCTCATCCTTGCCAAGCAGCTAAGCTTTTCTGCGTATTTACTTCTCCAGAGGTCTGATCTCTTCCTAGAAATGCCCTGCATGGGTGTGGCATCAGCTGGGGGTTCCGTCCAAATTGAGGAATTGCTGACACTGTTGGGTGCAGTCCTCTCTTCCCAAAGCCTAGGGTGTGGCCATTCCCTTTCTTGGATGTGAGTTCAGCATCTACTTTCTTCTGCAACAATGAGGAACAAAAACAGAGGACTGGAAAGATGCCCTTACGTCCAAATGAACTAAATCATTTCCTCTTTATAGTTAGAAATCTAAGTCCTAGGTCTGGGGACTTAGTGGTTAGAGTGCTTGCCTAGCAAGCACAAGATGCTGAGTTTGATCCCCGGCACCAAAAAAAAAAAATTCTAAATCCTGTCTGGAGTTTTCAGCCACTGGATAGTTTTTTATTTTTGTTTGTTTTTTTTGGTGCTGGGGATTGAACTCGGGGCCTTGTGGTTGCTGGGTAAGCGCTCTACCAGTTGAGCTAAATCCCCAGCCTTGGATAGTTTGAGATAGCCCTAATTTTAGATATGATTCTATAAACCCCTAGGTTCAGAAAAGGAGAACTTTCTTCTTAGTGTAATCTCTAGTCATCAGTTATAAAATGGACTGGAGCCAAACATGGTGAAACATACTCGTAATCTCTGCACTCTGGGAGGCTGAGACAAGAGGACTGCAAGTTTGAGTGCAGCCTGGCAATTTAGCAAGACCCTGTCTCAAAAAAGTAGGGGATGTAGCTCAGTGTAAAAACCCCGGGTAAACTGGGTGTGGTGACACACCCCTTTAATCCCAGTATTCAAGAGGCTGAGGCAGGATGTGCACTGCAAGTTAAGAGGCCAGCCTGAATTAGAGTAAGACCTGTCTCAAAAAGCCTAAAAAAAAAAAAAAAAATTGGGATCATGTCTAATGGTTCGAAAAAGTAAGGTAAACCAGGCATGGTGGCACATGCCCATAATCCCAGGACTCAAGAAGGCTGAGGCAGGATTGCGAATTCAAAGCCAACCTGGACTACATACTGAGAGTGTCAAAAAAAAGGTAACGATGTTGGAGCTGGGAATACAGCTCAGTGTTAGACCTATTGCTTAGCATATGTGAGGCCTTGTGTCCCAATTTTAGTATATGTGCTGCCAAAGCAAGCGTAAGAGCCTTGTGTCCCCTCCTTAGTATCGTACAAAAAAAGAAAAGATTATGTATGCAAGTTTCTGTATATTATAATCTTGAAGATTATAATTGATAACATCTAGCTAGGGGCTGGGGATCTAATTTTTTCCAGTGCTACAGAAGAACTTAGAACCAGTGCCTTGGAGGTAAGAACCAATGCCTTGGAGGATTTAAGGAAAACAAACTTGTACAAAAGACATGAAAGCAGTTTTAATTCTTTAGCTATGTTTGTGAAAGAATCCACTTTCAGTACAGTACGTGGAAAACACTCAAGCCCTTTCCCATTGTATCCAGGTGTGCTATGGGTTTCTTTTGTTTTTTCTTGAAATAGAATCTCACTGTGTAGTTCAGGCTGGCCTTGAGCTCACTTCGTAGCCCAGGCCAGCCTTGAACTTGTGACAATCCTGCTTCTGCCTCCCAAATGCTGGAATTACAGGCATGCGCCATCACTCCTGGTTTACAAGTTCCTTTTGACTTAACAGCTGTTAAGTTCTTGCTTTTTCCCCTTTGGAAGCAGTTACTAGGCTAAATTCACTTAGTTCGTCTAATATCCTCAAAATATCTTGTCCTGGAAATGTCATTTCCCAGGATTTAGAAATGACTTGGTGGAGCTAATGGTGAAAAATCTAAGTCTCTGCTACTGTCCCTTGACTCCTGGGCAGAGCTGAGGAGTCTTCACACTGTGCCCACACTAAAAAAATACAGCAACAATAAACATCACACCTCAAGAACTGAGAGCTGCTCTCTACTTGCCACCGTGGACTCAAGTGGACAGAGGGTCAAGGGCTGCCCCAGTTCTTCCCCTCAGACTCCAGGATGAGCCCTTTTATGTGGGACAGTTTCTGGTGCAGGTACTCACAGCGGTGCTTCTCTTCCCTATAACCTGGGTACCGCTGCAGCGGGGGAAAAAAGCAAGGATTCATATAAGAAAGGAAACACTCTTGATTTCTACCTTCTTGTTTCCATTCTCTGAATTTATCTTACCTTTCTGAACTTTTTATACTCTTGGACTATCTTATCTTCCAGTGCCTGAAACAAAAAAATACGACATTAAATTCAACAGTGAGAAATAAAGGGAAGTAACACCTCTCATTCTACCTGATGATACTAATTTTTCTACCAGAACAGCTTTGCTTGTCACTGAACAAACACAGGCTCTGGGTAGTCAGCAGGAGAATAATGGCCAGGGAGGCTGACAGCCAGCCTGGGGCCAGCCCTACCTTGTGTTCCGGAGTTCCTGGCTGGGCTCTCTTCATCTCTGCTCCCAGCTCTATGAACCTCTGGCTGGCAGCCCCGACCCGGGCATGAAGGATGCGGTACTCGGCATAATCTGCCTCAAAGTCTTGCTCGTAGGCCCGCTGCTGTTCTGTACTGTGGATGGTCTTGTACTGCCTGCAAGGAGAGTTGTTGCCTTCAGTTTCATTCCCCTAAAGCTCCAGGCTTCCCATAAATTTGTACGTACAAGGATTGATGAAATTGGGAATCAGGTCTGGGCTAGCTCCACAACCAGCTCTTCAGGACCTTCTGAGGGGCGCAGACCTGAGTCTGCAGCCGGCACCTCCTGCCCTCCCACTGCGGCACACTGTGCAGTGCTGAGCTGTGAGCATGAACCTTGTGTCAAGAACCTCCAGGTAGAGGGCTCTTCATCGGATGAAGCCCAGTGAAAATAAACCTTACAAGTGCATTTTCACAAAAAAAAAAAAAAAAACAAACTTGGAAGTGCAGGGAACTCACAGGAGATAATCTGGCACCTCTTCAGGGCTTGAAGATTCAGAGCCTACAAGGAAGCAAAACACACATGATTATAGGTCTTTTTTTCCACAGAGACATTTTTAGCCTCCTCTCATTAACTCACCTGCTTGAACTGAGGGACTGTGCTCCAGCCTGGGGCCTCCATGTTCATCTTCTTGCTCCCAGTCTTCCTGTAAATCCTGATTGGACAGCCCTTGAGGGGGACTTGGTGCTGGAGACAGAACTCTGAGCCTCTTTTCTTCTAGTTTTTTGGTGTCTTCTGGTGCTGAGCGTTTCTGTTGAGGAAAATATCTGTGTGAGATAAATAGCAAGCCAGGGGTTTCCTATTCTGCCCTTCTCTCAAAAACTTCCTGCCATATACATGATCCAACTCCCAAATTTTAGCCTGACTGCTCTCTGAAAACCCTTTTTTTTTTTTTTTTTTTTTTTTGGTGCCGGGGATTGAACTCAGGCCCTTGTGCTTGCAAGGTAAGCACTCTAATCACTGAGCGAAATCCCCAGCCCCGCTCTCTGAAAACCCTTTGCATTACATCTGACCTTCTCCAGATGCTTCTGGCTGGCAGAGGGCAGTGCCGCATCAGGCTCTCTGTTTGGAAGATGGTTCTGTCTCCTGGGATATTTGAAGAAGGAATGGGAGAGATGGAGATCATGGTAGGAAGTAGGCCTCTGCTAGTTCATTCTACAGCACTTAAGGGTGGTGAATAGACCAGGGTTTCCCAGGTTAGTCCTACCCAGTCCCAAGTACCTCAGTTCCCGCTCTGCCAGCTGCTCCCTCAAGGGTCCTGGGAGTGACTGTCCTTGGTTGCTTGCCAGTGGATCTGACACCTGGCAGGGAAAGTGGTGGGAGCACTTGGCTCCCTAAACTCCAGGCTTTGCCCTACCTTACCAACTCGTTACAGTTTCTGTCCTTACCTCTTCCAGTGCCATCTGTGGCTGTGACACCAGTGTATCTCCTTCAGAATAGTCTCCCACGTTCCGCCAAGCCTCGGGATCTCTGACATCTTCAGTCACGTTGTGTCCTCGAACTGAGGATGGGGTTGGGACAGAGTCCATGGCTGCCCAAATAGTGAGGCGCTCCCTGAGTGGGCCCAGGCAGTGGAGGCGGTCAGCCCCAGATCTGGCAGAAAGTGGAAAACCCAGGAGGGTGAAGAGCTTTTCAGTGCCTCTTCACAGTCCCAGTCCCCACTTTCCACCAATCCTGCCTTGCCTGCTGCCTGTCCCTTACCTGTCTAAGCGATGACACACGAGGTCCAACTCACCGCCAGCCCCCTCCTGGCCACACTGAGACACTACGAAGGAGAAGAGGCAGGACCAGCCAGGGCCTGCGAGCCTCAGATACTAGGATGGAAGGAAGGACGATGCTCGCGGAGTCGGCCCGACCCGATGGGCTCCCCCGGGGCTCGTTAGTGCCAGGTGCAGCTGGCCCGGGTCCCCCGGGGCTCAGACCCGAGTCCCCGGGGCCTAGCAGCACGGCCCCTCCCTCACAGCCTCCCGGGACTGCAGCGCCTCACCGGCCGGGTTCCGCTCTGGAACTTACTTGGCCCGGCCCGCCGACCCTCTCCCGAGCGGGTACCCGGGACCAGCACTCACCCCGCGGGGGCCCTGAAAGGCGATCACCGGCCGGACCTGCGGGAGAGAGCGGCGCGCTGGGCGGGTCTCCGGCGCGCCCGAGCCCAAAGCCTGCCGGGCCCCTCTCCCGCCGTGACGGGGTCGCGGGGTCGCGTGGCGGGGGGGGGGGGGGGGGGGGGGGGGGGGGGGGGGGGGGGGGGGGTAGTGCGGTCGGGGTCGCGGGGTCACAGGGTTGCGGGGTCGCGGGGTCGCGGAGCGGTGGGGTCGGGGTCGCGGGGTCGTACGGTCCGGGTCGCGGGGCGAAGGGGTCGGAGTTGCGGGGTCGCGGCGTCGCGGGGCGACGGGTAGCGGTGTGGCGGTCGCAGGGTGGCGGTCGCGGGGTGGTTGTCGGGCCCGGGCCGCACCTGTTGCCGCCAGCCCTCCTGCAGCGCCCGCAGCGCGGCGGCGTCGAGCTGGAGTAGGAACAGGCTGGTCCGGGCGGCGGGGGCGAAGCAGAACCGCAGCGTCCCGCGCAGGGGGTCCGGGAGTCGCTCCATGGCGCGGGCAGCACCTGCAGCAGCCTCTCCTCAGAGCACCGAGGGCAGGTCCCGCACCACCGGCTCCTCCAGGCACCGGGAACAGCACCTGCAGCAGCAGCCTCCGCCCCGCCCGGCCCCGCCCGGCCCCGCCCCAGCTCCCTGCTCCCAGCCGCAGGCGGGGCCTGGCTCGGGCGTCCCTGGGGACCCCCGGCCTCTCCTCTGCCGGGCCTGGGCCTCACTGGGTTTTCGGAAAGGCTTCCCAGGTCTGGGGAGACGGTCTGCGGCCAGCGACCGACCCCTTTCCCAGAAGCCCCAGCCCTGCCTCAGTTTCCCCAACCGCCTTTGAACTCAGCACGGCCGTCTCTAAGTGAAAGGTGAACCCGCAGCCCCGCGAGGTTCAGCCACAGAGGTTGGGGTGCGGCTTGGTTGGCAGGAGGGCAGAGCCCAGGACCCGAGGGGCCCCGGGAAAGGCAGACCTGCGGGCCGAGGGAAAGCCAGTTTCCCCCGAGAATGTGGCGGGAGATGGAGACAAAGCAGCTGGCTCGTCCCGAGGCGGAGCCTGTAAGTGACCAGGGCTTCCAGAGGTGCAGACCCAGCAGCAGTGAGAGCAGGGACCGATCCGTTCTGGCCGCCCTTGGTATCGCCATTTGTTCCTCTTTGTTATGCTTCCCAAGAACCCTGATCAGCTCCTATTTTTCTAAGTAGGATCTCAGTGTTCAATCCCTGGATCTGCATATTCCCTGGTGACCTTAATTTTCTCCGCTCTGAGTTAGATCACCTGTACATTTGTCAAAACTCATTAAGCAGCACATTCAAAATGTGTATTGCATGTAAATTATGCCTCAGTAAAGGGGATGTTTAAAATCAGTACACTAAACCACCACCTCCAACCACAAAAAACATTTGCCTTTCCATCAGGAGTCTCTGTTTCTCTGGGGAGAATTTGATAAGCGGTTGTGGCAATGAGTGAAACTGTTATCCTCAGATGACATCTGTGGCCTTCTGTAGGACTTCCCTATGTTTAAGCTCAAAGGTTGTGCTAGAATGGTGAAAGGTTCAGGTAGTCTTAGCATTAGAGAGCTGAGATGGAGGGCTACCTTGAGCCCAGGAGTTCAAGACCAGCCTGAGCAAAGAGGGAGTGTGCGTGGGCGTGTGTGCTACACTTGATCTTCGCCAAAAGGCTGAGAAGAGATGAGTAGATGCTGTTAAGAGCAGGTAACTGGGAAGATACTTACAGAAGTAAGGAGATAGGGATCTAACATTTGTTAGATGTCCATCGTGTGTTAAGACCTTTTTTATTTAATCCCTACAATAACTTTTCTAGAGTAGTATTTGTGTTAATCAGCTTTGCCTCATTGCGACCAAAATACCTGAAAACATCAAGATAAGGGTCGGTTCTGGCTTATGGTTTCAGAGATGTCAGTCCCTGGTCCCACTGGCTCCATCATTTTGAGCCTGTAGTGAAGCAGAAACATCATGGTAGCCAGATGTGGTGGTGCATGTCTGTAATCCCAGTACTTTGGAGGCTGAGGCAGGAGGATCACCACAAGTTCAAGGCCAACCTGGACTACACAATGAGTTCAAGAGCAGCCTGAATTACATAGTCAGACCCTGTCTAAAAAAAGAAAGAAAGACAAAAAAGAAAGAATGATAGAAAGAGACATCATGGTAGAAGGGCATGACAGAGGAAAGTTGTTTACCTTATGGTGGCCAGGAAGCAGAGAGGATAAGGAGCCATAGAGAGAGGAAGGGTCCAGGAAGAAGACACATCCCTCAAAGGCACACCTCCAGTGACCTCCTTCCTCCTGATAACCCATTCAGCTATGAACTCATCAGCGGGCTAATCTATTAATAAGGTTAGCGCCCTTGTGATCTGGTCACCTCTCCAGGCCCCACCTATGAACATTGCTGCATTGGAGATTAAGCTCTAAATACATGAATTTTGAGGGACATTTTGCATTTAAGTCATAACAATATTATCCACATTTTCCATTCATTCATCTAATATTTATTGAGCACTTACTCTGTACCAGGCACTGTACTAGATACTTGGGATGCATCAATGAACACATTGTTGCTTTGGGAAAACTTATATTCTGGAAGAGAAGGAAACACTAGAAATAAACATAAAAAATATTATGATGTAAGCCAGGTATGTAACACAAGCACTGTGGGAGCCTGAGGCAGGAAGATCACAAGTTCAAGCCCAGCATGGGCAACTGACTTAGCAGTACCCTGCCTAAAATTTTATTTTTAAATTTTTAAAAGAGTTGGGAAGCTAACACAGTGAGATTGCTGCAAGTTCAAAGCCAGCCTGGACTACATAGAGAGACTCTGCCTCAAAAAAACAAAAAACAAAATGGTTGGGGATGTAGCTCAGTGGGAAAGCCCTGGGCTCAGTCCTCAGTATGGCAGAGAAAGGAAAGAAGAAAGGGACAAAGGGAAGGAATGAAGGAGGGAAGGGAAAAAAAGAAAAGAAAAAGAAATGTTGTGGTGTGTGTTAAAAGGTGACAAATGCCACAGGAAAAAAAATAGCATGGTAAGAGGGCTTGGGAGCTGGGGAGGAGAGGTTGGCTGCCAGGCAAAGTCATATGGAGAAGATGATGTCACGCACGTCCTAAGGACTAGGCAGAACAGTCGGAGGAACAGTTTTCCTGGCAAAGGGAATGCCCAGTGCACTCTCTGCAAGTTAGAGTGTGCCTGTGGTATTCTGAGGAAAAGCTGAAGCCAGTCGAACTGGAGAAAAGTGAAGGAGAGCAAGAGTGGCAAGAAAGAAAATCAGGAAGGTAAAAGAGCAGAGGTGGACAGGATGTAGAAGGCCCTGCTGGCCATTTAAAGGACTTTGGATTTTGTTTTGTGTGAAATGGCAAGTGATTGAAGGGTTTTGAGGAGAGGCACACCGTGAAGTCACCTCCACATTAAAGCAGTGTTGAGATTAGACAATAAAGGACAAGAATAAAACCAGGAGGACCGGTTAGGAAGCGATTTGGATCATGTAAGCTAGAGATGGCACATCTTGGACCAGATAGGAGAAGTGGATTAGGCGCTAAGCATATTGGTAGAGCCAACAGGATTTCCTGCTGTGGGAGAGAAATGACATCAGTGGTGATGACAGGATTTCTAGCCTAAACAACAACAAGGTTGAAACTGCAGATGAAACCCTATAGGAGGGAAGATGGCTGGAGGAGCAAAGTTCATTCTGAACATGTGGTATTGTCTACTACAGTTCGCATGGAGATGTGGAGTGGGCAGGTGTATACATATTGAAAAATACGGTGAATGTTTATTTTTTAAAACTTTATTACACCCAGGTGTAGTGGAATCCCAGCACTTGGGAGGCTGAGGCAGGAGGATCACCATGAGTTCAAGACCAGCCTGGATTACATAGGGAGTTCAAGGCCAGCCTGAACTATATAGTGAGACCCTGTCTCAAAAAAAAAAAAAAAACCACCAAAATTTATTATTGCACTAAAAGACCCATTGTCATTAATCCCCCCAAAATATTCCCCCTGGCTTTGAACACACTTATCCCATTATTCTTGTCACTTTCTGAAGCAGTTCTGAAAATCCTCTTTGATTAGTATCTTCAGTTGCATTGTTGTGACTGCCTCAGTATCCTGAATTGATTGAAAATATTTAAACTTTCATGGTCATTTTAACTTTGGGGAAGATCCAGAAGTCTCATGGCACCAGATCTGGTGAATAAGGCGGATGTGGGTGTTTTTACAAGCTGCCTTTCCATTGGATGGCACTTGGCAGAAGTACCACTATTTTTTGTCCCACCCTGTAAAGACACTCACAAAGGAGCACTTCCGTGACTGCTTCCAAAACGACAGGGTAAGTGCGTTCTAAGTGAGGGGAAGTATTTTGAGGAGGATTAATGGCAATGTATCTTCTACTGTAATAAATTTTAATTTAAACACTCACTCTATGTCTTAGTCACTTTCTCATTGCTGGGACATAAAACCTGACACCTGAAATTCAAAGGAGAAGTTTATTTTGGCTCACAGTTTCAGTCCATGGTTGGCTGGCTGTAAGGCAGAAACAGGATGGCAGAGGGGCACACGCTCAACCCAAGGTAGCCAGGACGCAGAGAAAGAGGAAGCAGGAACAAGAATACACCCTTCCAGGTCATGCCCCCAGTGACCCACCTCCAACCAGGCTAAGCTCCTAACAGCACACTCAGCTACTGAACTAATTAGAGGACGAATTCACTGACAACTATGGTACACCTAACATCCAACCACCTTCCAAACACATGAGGATTTTGGGGGACATTTTAAGTCTAAACCATAACACCATATCGTTCAATCACACTCATAGGATTGGAGACAGTGAAAGCTTTCTGGGTCAGGGTTGAAAGCTTGGTAGTATTAAACATATAGATGGGGGTTGGGGATTTAGCTCAAGTGGTAGAGTGCTTGCCTAGCAAGTGCAAGGCCCTGAGTTCAATCCCCAGCAACAAAAGAAAAAAAAAAAACCAACTTGTAGACAGTATTTAAAGCCAGGAGACAGTGGAGCGTGATAGTGCACACCTGTAAACCCAACACTTGGGAGGCTGAGGCTGGAGGATTGCTGAAAGTTTGAAGCTGGCCTGGGTTACTTAGTGAGTTCAAGGCCAGCCTGAACTACACAGTGGGACCCTATTTCTAAAAAACAAACACACAAACAACAAAATAATAAAGCCAGGAGACAGGAAGACAGAGAAGAGCCCAAGAGTTTAGACCCTGGGGCCCTCCATCTCCAGAAAGCAGTCAGGAGGAAGATAAAGTAAAACCAGTTGAAAGCAGATGACCAGTTGGGAAGGAACAAAACCAAGACAGTATGATGTCCTGCAACCCAAATGAATGCCCAGCATGTGCAAGGCCCTAGATTGCCTCCCAGACCAAAAAATAAAATGAAGAAAATGCTTCAAAGAGAAGGAAGTGGTTGAGCATATGAAATGCTGTCTGTAGGTAAAGCAAAATGAAGATTAAGGATTGACTATTGCCCATATGATGTGTTATGTACCTGCACCAACTCCCCATGATGAATGTAGCCCTTATGTACTGTAAACATGGACTAATAAATATAATTTTTTGAGAAAGGAACTGACCATTGTTGCCAGGCATGGTGGCACACACCTATAATGCCAGCACTCTGAGAGGCTGAGGTAGGAGGATCCAAAATTCAAGAGCAGCCTGGGTAATTTAGCAAACTGACAAGACCCAGGGTTTTTTTGGTTTTTTTGTTTGGTTTTTTTTTGTTTTTTTGGTGTTGGGGCTCGAACTCAGGGCCTTGTGCTTGCTAGCCAAGCACTGTACCACTTGAACTAAATCCCCAACCCCAACACCCAGTTTTAAATTTGAAAGCGACTGGGGTTATATGTCAGTGTGAAGACCCCAGGACCAATCCTCAGTACTGCAAAAAAGGAAAAGAAATAAGAAAAATGATTTAACCATTGCAATTAAAATATTCTAAAATTCACAGTGCTGATGTTTGCATACGTTGGTGAATCCACTAAAAATCATTAAATCGTTCTCTATACTCCAGATGGGTAAATTGTGTGGTATATTTATTATATCTTTTTTGGGGGGGGCGGGGATCAAATTCAGGGCCTTGCACTTGCAAGGCAAATACTGTAACCGCTGAGCTAAACCTCAGCCCCTATAATATCTTAATAAAGGTGTTATTTTTAAAAATTGAGTAGGCTAGGGGTTTAGCTCAGTGGTTAGAATGCCTGCCTGGCAAGCCCGAGGCTCTGAGTTTGATCCCCAGCACCCCCCAAAAAAAATTGAAAAATTGAGTAAAAATGTACCCAATAACACCAATAGAGGTGTTATTTTTTAAAAACTGGTTATTTAAAAAATTGAGCATAGTGTGGCAAGCCTGTAATCACAGCACTCAGGAGGCTGAGGTAGGAGGACTGCCGTGCATTTGAGGCCATTCAGGACTACATTAGTGAGTTCAAGGCCAGCCTGAACTGTCCAGCGAGACCCCATTTGAAAAAAACCTAAAAAAAAAAAAAAAAAGAAAAAAAGTCCTGCTTTTACTCCCGGACACTGCCCAGGCTACGAGGACACGTGGTACATTGCCTCCTACTTGCTGGCAGCAGTCGGAGGCAACCCCTCCCCCAGCGCCGCCGAGGACATCAAGAAGACCCTGGACGGTGTTGACAGCGAAGCAGGCGATGACCGGTTTAAGAAGGTCACCAGCGAACTGAGTGGGAAAAACCCTGAAGATGTGCCGTAACCGCCCGGGGTGGGCGCACACGCTAAGGTGCGGCCGGTGGGGCTGTGGCCGGCTCTGTGGCTACTGCTGCCCGCGCTGTCTGTCCTTGCTTCAGGAGACAAGAAAGAAGAGAAGGAGGAGCCGAGGGGTCAGATAATGACAGGTTTGGCCTGTTTGATTAAATTCCTTCCCCTCTGCAAATAAAGCCTTTTAAATATATCTTTAAAAAAATCCTAAATAAATAAATAATTGGATAATCCCAGAATTGAGAGAAACTGAGGTAAGAGGATCACAAGTTTGAGTCCAACCTGGGCAATTTAGTGAGACCTTGTCTCAAAATAAAAAATAAAAAGGGCTGAGGATATAGCTCCATGGTTGAGCACCACTGGGTTCGATCTCCCGTACTCAAAAAAAAAAAAAAAAAAAAAAAGGAAATTGGACCTAGTCACTGTGGCCCAGGCCTATAGTCCCAGCACTTTAGGAGGCTGAGGCAGGAGGATCACAAATTCAAGCCTGGTCTGGGCAATCTAGCAATTTAGTGAGATCTTGCCTCAAAATTTAGAAATAAAATATAGGGCTGGGAATGTAGCTCAGTGGTAGAATGCTTGCCTAGCATGTGTGAAGCCCTGGGTTCAATTCATGATATCAAAAACTTTAGAAATGTGAGTTTGGCCAGGTGCTATAGTGTGTTCCTGTAGGCTCAGCTGCTTGGAAAGCTAAGGCAAGAGGATCACTGAAGCCCAGGAGTTTGAGGCCAGCCTGGGCAACACAGTGGTAGCTTGTCTCAAAAGAAAGGAAGGGAGGGAGGGAGGGAGAGAGGAAGGAAAGAAGGAAGGAGAGAAAGAGAAGAAAAGAAAAGAAACCAAAAATATGGGTTCCTTAACGACCTCAACAGGAGCAGTTTTGGTGAAATGGTGGGGAGGAAAGCCTGGCTGCAACGAGTGTACAGACAATGGCAAAAACAAATACAGCCAGCCATGGTGGCACAGGCCAAGGCCAGCCTGGGAAATTTAGCAAGAACCTATACCAAAATAAAACTTTAAAGGGGGCGGGCTGGGGGGATTAGCTCAGTGCTAGAGCTAACATGCACAAGGCAGCCTGGGTTGATTTTTGTTTGTTTTTGGGTGCTGGGGATTGAACTCAGGGCCTTGCGCCTGCTAGGCAAGAACTCTATCACTGAGCTAAATCCCCAACCCCTTGTTTGTTTTTTCGAGACAGGGTCTCGCTATGTAGTTCAGGCTGGCCTTGAACTCACTATGTGGCCCAGGCTGGCCTCAAACTCTTCATGATCCTCCTGCCTCCACCTCTCAAGTAGTGGGATGACAGGAGTGTGCCTTCATACTCAACTGAAACCTGAATTTTACTAGTAGAAATCACAAGTGTTTTCATTTCACATTATACTAGTTGGAGAGATATTAAAATATCGTTGCAATTACGACTGCTATTAGACTTTCTGCCAGGTGTTTGTGGTTAATGTGTTGATACAGTGCACTGTTACCTGGGAGCGGTGGTGCTCCTGTAATCTCCAGTGACTTAGGGGGCTGAGGCGGGAGGAATAAAAGGAGGCCAGCCAGCCCAGGCAACATAGTGAGGCCCGACTCATAATAAAAAAAAAATGTGCAGGTGAAGCATTTGCCTAGCATGCAGGAAGCTAGTACCACAATAAAAAATAAAAGAAGTATGTCACTAGACCATGAGCATTGTAATATTTTCATAAATATATTTGCATAAAATTGTTTTTCTTTATGATCCAGTATATTTTTACAAATTAAAAAAAATTTTAATTGTGGCAAAATAGACAAAACGTAAAACTAACCATCTTCACTATCTTTAAATGGACAGTTCAGTAGCGTTAAGTACATTCACACTGTTGGGCAACCAGATCCAAAATTGAAATTCTACACCCATTAAACTATACTTTCCATTTCCTCCTTCTCCCAGCCCCCATCAACCACCCTTCTGCTTTCTGTTTCTATGAATTTGACTAATCTAGAACCATATACATAACAACATATACACACACACACACACACAGAGTTATATAGTTTTACATATATATATATATAGCTTTTTCTTTTTCATAGCTGGTGTTCAAACCTGGGACCTCACATATATTGCTAGGCAAACATTCTATCACTGAGCTACCCCCACCAGCTTTCTTCATGTATTATGATTGTATAGAATTTTATCTTTCTTGGCTGGCTTATTTCATTTAACATTATGTTTTCAAGGTTTTTTACATGTTGTACCATGTATCAGAATAGCCTTTCTTTTTCTCTTTTTTCCTTTCTTCTTCCTTCCTTTCTTCTTTTTTTTTTTGTGTGTGTGCCCAAACCACTGAAATATCCTTCCTTTTTAAAGCTGAAGAATAGCCCATTGTGTGTACCGTATGCCTCATTTGGTTTGTCCATTCATTTGTTGATGGACATGTGGGTTGGTTCTACCTTTCCATTATTGGGAATACTGCTTTATGGACATATGTTTTTATTTATTTGTTTGTATGTTTGTTTGTTTTTTGAGATGGTATCACTGTGTAGTTCAGGCTGGCCTTGAAATCACTGTGCAGCCCAGGCTGGCCTTGAAGTTGCAGCAATCCTCTTGTTTCAGCCTCCTTAGTGACTATATGAAACAAGACCAGCCTGAACTACATAGTGAGACCCTGTCTAAAAAAAAAAAAAAAAATTTAGCTCAGTGATTAGAGTGCTTGCCTTGCAAGCACCAGGCCCTGAGTTAGATCCCCGGCACCACAAAAAAAAAAAAAAAAAAAAAAAAAAAAAATGCTTGACTAATTAGACCTTTACATTTCTGGAGATAAAATAAACGTGTGATCTTTTACCTTATTTTGCTCAGTTAAATTCTTCAGCAGATCAAAGTGGTAAGGTCAATGCAAAATTTAACATTTTAATACCCATGTCCTACACTGTTTTACTTAACACTCTGGGGGAGTAACTGTCTATGACATCAACTCAAGAAGATGCTTTGTTTTGTTGTTAATGTAATTGGTTTTTGTGAAGGCCAACAGCAAATAAAGGGATGCTTATTATGCAAACTTGAAAAAAAAGTGATCCACCTCCATTGCACACATGAGACTTTTGGGGTACATATTCTATCTACACCATGATGATTTTTATTTTATTTTAGTTTAGTTTTTTGATACTATGATGATTTTGAGTATCATCCTTGCATAGAATCTTTTTTTTTCTATGAAAGCAGTCATCACAGACACACATATATGTATGTATTGGACAGAGAGGGAGCAAGGGCTTTTCTTCTCTGAATGTTCTATGTGCACACAGATACACATTCTGTTTGCATACCCAGCACCTGATACGGCAGCTGGTGCGCACTGGATGTTTCCGAGAGAGTGAGCTGCTCTACCAGGACTTCCTGGGAAGGTGGCCTGGGAAGGTACAGGAGTGACAGCGGTCTTGGGCTGAGGGGTGGTGGGGCAAGCTGGTGAGAAGAGGCCAGCTGGTTCTACTCTTCACCCAGCTGAGCTGCTAGAGGTGATGTGGGGATGGCAGGTGCCAAGGAGAACTTGTTCTTTGTCCCACACATTTCACTCATCACTCTTGGCTCGGTTTTCCCTGTAGGGTTGATTCTGTGGTCCCTACATGCAAGGGCACCATTGGGAACCCAGGATTGAGAAGCCAGGGCGCCTGATTTCTGTTTTATTCAGCCCCCTGCCCCCAAAGTGCTTTTGTGACACTAAGTATTGGACCCAGGGGCCTTTGCACTGAGCTACATCCCCAGTCCTCCTGTCCCCTTTCTGAGACAGGGTCTTGCTAAGGCTGGGCTTGAACTTGTGATCCTGCTACCTGGTGCCTCAGTCTCTTGAGTATCTGAGGGACATGTCACTGTGCCTAGCTAGACAGCCGGTTTCTTTCTTTCTTTTTTTTTTTTTTTTTTGAGATGGTATCCCTGTGTAGGTCAGGCTGCCCTTGAATGCACTAGGTAGCCCCGGTTAGCTCTGAACTTGCCTCGATTCCTCTTGTCAGCCTCTAGAGTGCTGAGGTTATAGGGGTGCAGCACCACACTTAGCTAAACCCAGATTCAGACTCTTACTGGTCATGCCTGCCATCAGGTCAGTTTTTCCTTTCTGTTTCATATTTGGGGCCCCTAAAACCTCTGCCTCATCTCTCTGCTTTAGAGCTTTGGTCTCCTAATTATCTCTAACATATTCCCTAACTCTCAGCTCTCTGTCCAGTTTATTTGTTGACTTGTTCACTTATTTATTTATGAGACATAGTCTTGACATAGTGCTCAAGCTGGCTCTCAACTCCTGGGTTCATATCATCCTTTTTAGTCTCTGGCGTGCTAGGATTACAGGCTCTCCTACTGGTGATAGCGGATGAAATTTTAGTTAATATAGAGACACACCATTAAATCACACTGAAAATGAAAAAGTAATAAATGCATTCATTCTTTTGATTATATCAAGAGAAATCTTATTCTCTCATTAATTTCCCTTTTCTAAATTTATTTATTTATTTGGTGGTGCTGGCAATTGAACCCAGGGCCTTCACATTGAGCTACATCGCCAGCTGTCTTTGGTTTTCTTGTTGTTGTTGTTTTGTTTTTGGGTTTTTTTGTGTGTTGGGGGTTGAACTCAGGGCCGTGTGCTTGCTAGACAAGCACTCTAACCACTGAGCGAAATCTCCAGCTCCAGCTGTTTTATTCTTTTTTTTTTTTTTTGAGACAGGGTCTCACTACACAGCCCAGGCTGGCCTTGAACTCACAGCAATCCTCCTGTCTCAGCCTCCCAAGTGCTAGGATTACAGGCTTGGACCACCATGCCTGATTTATCATTTCTTCTCGGGCTCTTTTTTTTTATTTTTTTTTTGTGCTGGGGATCGAACTCAGGGCCTTGTGCTTGCCAGGCCATCACTCTAACCACTGAGCTAAATCCCCAGCCCTGATTTATCATTTCTTTATGGCAAAAAAATTTCAAAGTTCTTGTAGCTTTTGAAATATAGAGTGCATTATTGTAAGCTATGTTGGCTGGGGATTTAGCTCAGTGGTTAGAGTGCCTGCCTAGCAAGCACAAGGCCCTGAGTTCAATCCCTGGCACACACACAAAAAAAGAAAATTGATTTATTGTAAGCTATGTTTCCTTATTGTGCAAGGTCCTGAGTTCAATCCCTAGCACCAGAAGGGTAAGAAAGAAAGTATACAGAAAAAAAATAAGAAAGAAAGAGTACAGGGAGCTGGGTGTGGTAGCGCACACCTATAATCCCAGCACTTGGGAGGTTGAGGCAGGAGGATTGCCACGAATTAGAGGCTAGCCTGGGCTATAAAGTGAGCTCAAGGCCAGCCTGAACTACATAATGAGACCCTGTCTCAAAAACAAACAAACAAAAAAAAGAAAGAAAGAGCACAGCGTTTGGGGATTTAGCTCAGTGGTAGAGTGCTTGCCTAGCAAGTTCAAGGCCCTGAGTTTGATCCCCAGCTCCAACAAAAAACAAAAATATAAGAAAGCAAAAGCGCAGGCCAGGCGCGGCGGCGCACACCTGCAATCTCAGCATTTGGGAGGTTGAGAGAGAAGAGTTGCCACAAGTTCAAGGCCAGCCTGGGCTACATAGTGAGTTCAAGCTTAATAGTAAGCTCAAGACCAACCTGAACTACGTACTGAGACCTTGTCTCAAAAAATATATACATTTAATATTCTTATTTTATTTATTTTATTTAAGATAGGGTCTTACTACATAGTTCAAGGTGGCTTCGAACTCACTGTGTACCCCAGGCTGGCCTCAAACTCACAGCAATTTTCCTGCCTCAGCCTTCCAAGTGCCGGGGTTATAGGCAGTCACCACCATGCCCGGCTATTTTATTTTTCAAGATAGAATCTCGCTTTGTAGTTCAGATTAGCCATGAACTCACTATGTAGCCCAAGGTGGCCTCAAACTCATGGAGATCCTCCTGCCTCAGCATGCGAGTGCTAGGATACAGGTGTCCCCATACAGGACTAGCTTTTTCATAGTATATTTTTCTAGTTACTTTCTTCTTTCTTCTTCTTTTTTTTTTTTTTTTTGGTGCTAGGGATTGAACTCAGGGCCTTGTGCTTGCTAAACAGTCATTCTAACCACTGAGAAAAAGCCCCAGCCCAGTTACTTTCTTTTTCATCTATTTAAAAAAATTTTTTTTACAGTTACTTTTTTTTTTTGAGACAGGGTCTCCCTATGTAGTTCAGGTTGGCCTCAAACTCATGGTGATCTGCCTACCTCAGCCTCCCAAATGCTGGGATTACAGGTGAGTACCACGACACCTGGCTAGTTACTCTTGTGAGCAATTTAGCAAGAACTTGTCTCAAAATAAAAAATAAAAAGGTCTGAGAAGGTAGCTGAGTGAAGGAGGAAGAGATTGAAAATGATCAGCGGACTGAGGATTTAGTGGTTAGAGTGCTTGCCTAGCAAGCACAAGACCCTGAGTTCAATCCCTGACCACCCCCTCCTGGGCAAAAAGGAAAACGATCAAGATGTTATATACATATATCAATTCCATAACACAAATGTAACTATTATGCATTGCAAATACACACTAATGTAAAATAATTCTTAAAACATATGAAATTTTGTTGGACGTAGTATTGCACACCTGTAATCCCAGCACTAGGGAGGCTGAAGCAGGAGGATTGCTACGAATTTGAGGCCAGCCTGGGCAAAATGGTGACACCCTGTCTCAAAAAACAAACAAAAAAATGAAGTTTCATTTATATGTACTTTTAAGACTGGTACATCTGGGCATGTTGGTTACACTTATACTCTCGACACTCAAGAGTCTGAGGTAGGAGGATCACTGTTGGTTTGAAGGCAACCTGGGCTACACGGAGTTCAAGGCCGGCTTGAACTAAATAGTAAGACTGCCTCAAAAAAGAAAGCAAAAACAAAACCCTGTTATAAAAACATTTATTTCACTTTTTTGTGTGTGCCAGGGATCAAACTCCAGGCCTTGCACTTGCTAGATAAGCACTCTAACCACTGAGCTAAGTCCCCAGCCATGAGGACTCTTTGTCTAGTTTTTGGTTGTTTTGAGACAAGATTTCGCTATGTAGTTCAGGCTGGCTTTGAACTCACTATGTAGCCTAGGCTGGCCTCAAACTCCTAGGGATCCTCTTGTCCAACACACAGTGATCCTCCTGCCTCAGCCTACCAAGTGCTGGGATTAGAGGCATGGACTACCATGCCTGATTGGTTCCTATTAACTCCTGACCTCAGTTTCGGGTTTAAGTGACCCAGGGCTAGCCATCCAGAGTCAGTCTTGGGCCTCTCGCTGCCTTTTATCCTCTGCCTAACTTGCCTGTCTATAAGGGTACATGCATCCCCAATCTCAGGCCGAACTTCACAGTCTGATATCGGGGTCCTCCAATACCTCGAAGCCACAACATCTTTACACTTAAGAGTTTGTGTGGGGCTGGGAATTTAGCTCGGTGGTTAGAGTGCTTGACTCTGAGCACAAGGCCCTGAGTTTGATCCCCAGCACCAAAAAAAAAAAAAAAAAAGTTTGTGTGGGAGGCTGGAGGTGGCAGAGCATGCGTATGCAGGATTCCAGCACTAGAAGAAAAAGTTTCTCTAGGGCAGCGTGCAGGTGGGTTTCGCAGGCCATGCAGGACGCGGCTTTGAGTTTCTGTGCTGAGTGGTCTAGGAAGGAGCTGGTGCTGGCCGAGGAGTGTGAGGAGGCCGCGTTGGTGTATGATTTCATGCGAGCGCGAACACAGGCTCCACACTGCTCTGTGCTGTCCGAGGGCGAAGTTCAGTTCCAGAGTCCGGGCAACTCAGAGCTGGACTAGTCGCCTAGACCGGCGGAGCCCCGCCCCCTGCCGCGCTCTGTGGGCGACTTCGTCACCCCCAACTGTCCGGGCGTGAGGTCACCTCTCCGGTCACGTGCTCTGGCCAGCGGAGCGCCACATCACCAGCCTCACCCGCCAACCCCCTGCCACGTGACCCGGCCTAGTTTTTCCAGGCTCCGCCCCAGGCCGCGCCCGCGAGGCCCCGCCCACGCCGCCCGCTCCGCTCGCTCCGCCCTCGAACCTCAGACCCTGATCCGCCCCGCGGGCGCTAGGCTCTGGGCCCCACGTGACTCTTCCTGCCTAATGGGAGTCGGCGCCGGGGCGTGAGGGGGCGGGGCGAGGGACGCCTTAATTACGTTGCAAGAAGGGGGCGGGGCCTGCAGCGTCGGACGGAACGAGGGGACGCAACGGAGGCAGGCCGGAGCCGCTGCCGTCGCCATGACCCGTGAGCACCGAGGCCCCTTCCTTTCGCGCTTTCCTTTCCATTCATCCTAAACTCGACCGCAGAATCGCCGGCCTTGGCCTCCTCTTAGCTTCCCCAAGAAGCCTTCCTTTGCAATCGTTCTGTAGTTGCCCTCACGCTAGAAGCCCGGAAATCGAGCTTCTGTCCGCCGCCCTCTCCCGACCCCCCCGCCCGTTAGTCGTGGCCCTTCCGACCTTTGGCGCTATGGGAGCCCCGTGCCCCGTGTTAGGAAGCGAGCGTCTGGCTCCGTCCGCCCAACCCCCACGGCGACCCACAACACACTCCGGCTGGCGGGACCCCACACTGCCCCGGAACTCGGAACACGCCTCCAGCGGGCTCCTGGCCCGGCCGCTCTCCTGCCTGGGACTCGAACCTGCCCCGTGGAGCCTCTCTCTGCCCTTCCTTCCCCTCTCCTTAGACGGGCCGGTGCCGAGCCCCGGGTTTGGACGCGTCGCCGGCGTGTGTCCAGAGCGGCCCGGCGTCTTACTTTACACGTTCTCTCCTTAGGCGGTAACCAGCGTGAGCTCGCCCGCCAGAAGAATATGAAAAAGCAGAGCGACTCGGTTAAGGGGAAGCGCCGAGATGACGGGCTTTCTGCTGCCGCCCGCAAGCAGAGGTAGCCCCAGGGAGGGGACGGGACGGGATGGGACGGGATGGGAGACCTGGGGTAGATCAAGGGCTGGACTAGGAAAGAGTGACCTCAGGGTTTAAAACTGGACTAGTGATGAGGGGCAGAGTGCATTGCTTCCTCTAGGGTTTTATTTCCTCCCCACCCTTTAAATTGTTAGGTCACAGCCTTACAGGAAGGGACTGGGGCGAATGCCTGTACTGGGTTTGATTTCTGAGTGCCCCTGGGTGTGACCTTAAGGGCAAGGGCAGGGAGCTTCACGTTTCAAGTACAGTTGTGGTTATGACAGTACTTTTGGCCCTCCTTGCAGTTCATTTCTCCTCCCTTCTCCCAGTTTTCTCAATGGTGTTGCTGGGTGTGGTACTCAGCACAGAATAGGGAGTGTTGGACCTGCATGGCCAGACTTTTGACCCCTTGGGCAACAGCCACATGGAGACTGATTGCCTTTTGAGCCTCAGCTCTATTCCTCTTGTTCTCCTAGGGTGGGAATACAGCAGCCACATGCTGAACTTTGTCCCATCCACTTCCATCTTATCCTTTGTGCCCTTCATCCCCCTGCATCTTGTCCTTTTTGCCCTCTGGTACCTCCCAGTGCCCCATCATCTCTACCCCCAGGGACTCGGAGATCATGCAGCAGAAGCAGAAAAAGGCAAACGAGAAGAAGGAGGAACCCAAGTAGCTTTGTGGCTTCGTGTCCAACCCTCTTCCCCTTCGCCTGTGTGCCTGGAGCCAGTCCCACCATGCTCGCGTTTCCTCCTGTAGTGCTCACAGGTCCCAGCACCGATGGCATTCCCTTTGCCCTGAGTCTGCAGCGGGTCCCTTTTGTGCTTCCTTCCCCACAGGTAGCCTCTCTACCCCTGGGCCACTCCTGGGGGTGAGGAGGTTACCCCTTCCCAGTGTTTTTTATTCCTGTGGGGCAAACCCCAAAGTATTAAAAGTAGCTTTGTAATTCCTTGAGCGCCTGGTTTGACTGGGGATTTGGGGGGGTGGGGATGGAAGAGTGACTGCCCTTTCCCATCATAAGGGGAGAGCTCTTTAGACTCCTAAGAGATTGTCGTTATGTAGACTTAATGAGTGGAACATCACAGGAGAAGCCTTTATTTTACTATGACAAAGTATTCTGGTTATGTGGTAGAGCAATCCTCTAAGAACCAAAGAGACTTCTTTTCTGTGATATTTGTCCCCAACCCAGACTTTGAACACCATCCCAAGGATGGAGTTGAGGGTCTAAGAAAGAAGGCTCCAAGACGTGTAAGTTTATACCTCTCTTCCGTATTCTTCCTCAGTCTGCTTCAAAGTTGGCCAAAAAATCCTGCTGCTCCCCGACTTTTCCATGGTCAGCTGTTCTCAGGTGTTCACATTCTCTTCTGTTCTGTCATTCATTCTGGAGCAAGGGTGGTTTTTTTGTCCTCTGGCTTCTTTGACCTCAAGATCAGGATTAAAACCTGAGGTAGCCTCTGTGTTCCTTTCTTGCCATGCCCTGATTGGTTCTGTGGTTCTGGGCTTCTACCCCTGTGCTCAGAGTTGAATTGTTTATTTTCCTTTTTATCTGCAAGGGCAGACCCACGTCTTCAGTCCCTGTTGGTCTCTCTCCAACCCCCAGCTCTAGTTTAGGAGCCAAGAAAGGGCTGGTGCCACACTATCTGCTCAGATCAGTAGTAGTTCCTAGGAGAGCTGCTGATTTGGAACTTAGTATCTTGGACTGGGATGAAGACAAAAAGTAGCTCCAGTGACTCAAACTGCCCAGGCTTTTAGGGTTTCAGTTCAGGCCTAGTATTTTTTTTTGGTTTTTTTTTTTTTGTGGTGCTGGGGATCGAACTCAGGGCCTTGTGCTTGCAAGACAAGCACTCTAATCCCTGAGCTAAATCCCCAGCCCCCAAGCCTAGTATTGACGTAAGCCTGAGGTGAGGTTATTCCTCATTATGTCCTTGAGGTATTGAAGTAGGTTGGACAGCTCCCCTGCTCCAACATTAGGGGTACATTCCAGTTTGTTGAAAGGAGGTGTGTGGGGGGAGTGGTTATCTGGCAGTACTGAAACAATAGCAGTGTTGCCTGAAGAGGGGGCTGGGGTCCTGGGTGGAGGACCAACAGAGTGGTACCAGTCACAGTCCCAGATAGAGGAGCACACAGACCCAGCAAGAGGCAATCTTGACCCAGAAGGTAGCCCAGTTCCCCTTGGTGAGGGTCTTTTCCAGTTCTGCTTCCTCATAGCTGTGGAACCATATTCTCTGGTTAGAGAATATGTGGGACCTTAGACTGTCCTTAGTTCCTCACAATCATGGCAGACTCTCCTGAGAACTCTTTGAAGTGGCCTTGAATTATTCTTCCCCAAAATAGCAAAGATTTCAGGAGAGTATCTCAGGCCCACCTGCATCTTACCTGAACCAGTTGGTCAAGGTAACCATGACATAAAGTGAAGCAAGGAAGAAGACAAAGTGGAAGGCAGAATAACTGTATCAGAGATGCTGGGCTTGCACTGGAGGAGCTGGAGGGGTCTCTTGGTCAGCTGGCCTGGCTGCCCTACTGCTTTGCCCTAAAGAGATGACAGGGCTGGTGGGAAGCAATGTTGCTTCCTTCCTCCCCAGCCAGTTTCATGAAGCCTTTTGAGGGCTCTTTGGTGCTTTATAATAGAGTCCTACCATTTCTTAAAACTCGTCACTTGACACATCCTCTGGCTCCACTATTTGGGGGCAGCAGAAGCAGAGTGAGGGCCTCTGCAAAACAAGGCAGCATGTTACAGGATGGCTTCCAAGGAATCTGAAAGTGTTGATCTAGGAGATTCCCCTTTGAAAAGATTTGTCTAGTGTAAGAAGTGGAGGCACACCTGGGTTCAAATTCTAGCTCCACCATATAACTGGCTATGCAAACTTTGGTAAGATGTTTAATCTTGTGTGCCTCAATTTCTCCATTTGTAAAATGGAGCAAATACCTACCTCACAGGGTTGTTGTGAGGATTAAATTAAATGAGATTATGTATGTAAATTATCTAGCACAGTGCCTAGCACGTTGTGGGTACTCAATAAAAGGTAATAGCTAGAATCTAAGCATTGTGGGTAGAGGTTGGTAGGGTGTGTGTGTGTGTGTCTGTGTTGGTGGGGGGGGAGGGTGTTGGGGATATTGAGCTCTTGATCCTCACCTGGAACTTGTAGTTGTAAATCTTGATGACCCACAAGGGCCCAAAGACTTCAGCCAGATAGGAAGCCTCATTGCTGAGAAAAAAGTTCTCAAGCTGGTTGAGTCAAATAGTGAGGTCTGTTTGGGCATTTACTATTGTTTAGTCCACATTAGAAATCCTCAGAAGGTTATTACGTTCCCTGAGCTCCTTTTTAACAAAGGTTTAGAAGTCTAGTCACATGAAAGCCCAAACATCTACAAATTTTCAACTACCAGGTTATTCTCCCCACCCCCATCATCTCATACAGATCCTCTGACAAAGTGCTATTTTTAGAAATTGTCCTTGTTCATTGGGAGCTTTTCTTGTTCTAGTCTTTAAGCGTACTTGTTATTGTTTCTGATTTTTTGGGGGGTGCTGGCGATCAAACTCAGGGCCTGTGCTTGCTGGGCAAGTGCTCTACCACTTGAGCTAAATCCCCAACCCCTAGTCTTGCTTTAAAGTTTGAATAAACCATAGTCCTAGACATTTCGATTGACCCTCTCTATCCTGGGCATCTTGCCTGTTCTTGCTTCTTGACATCTTTACGTACCAAGCAAACAGCACACAAGCATACATGATGCCAGCACTCAACAGTGCTAGTGAGGTATCTGGTGTCTGGTGTTCTGTTCCACTCAGGCCGGGCAGACACAGGGTGTGATTCTGTCCTTGAAGGGTTACTGGGGAGGAGCAAGAGGAAAGTGTTCTGAACAAAGACTTGGGTATTTGGCAGGAGCAGAAAAGGTCTTAGCATTGGTAGTCCAGGTCCTGTCCCTCACCTCTCTCTGGAGGATGGCTGGACAGTGCAGAGGAGGTCAGATACATAATATAGCAGCTGATGATAGAGGCCTGTAGGAGGTCATTGTGGGATTGCTCTGGGGACAATAGGGTATCACTTGTTTTACAAAGTGGTGATTTTCTGCACTCCCACCCCCGCCTCCCTTTTGCTTCCACATCCCTTGGGGAAAACACATTCTTTTATTAGATAATTGAGATTAGCCCAGTAAGGGTCTGGAGATTGAGCTCAGTGGTAAGAGCTTGCAAGGCCCTGAGTTTGATCCCTGGCACCTCTCCCACCCCAAAAAAGCCCAGTGATATTTGATGCAATTTTTTTTTTTTCTTTTGGTGCTGGGGATCAAACTCAGAGCCTTGTGCTTACAAGTCAAGCACTCTAACCGCTGAGCTAAATCTCCAGCCCATTGCTGTAATATTAAGACTTCCCAAACCTAGAATGTCTAGGGCAGTGGTGGCAAACCTATGGCAGGCGTGCCACAGTGGGCTGTTTGTATCACTGAAAGCTCTAAAAAGTTCATCACTGACTTAGGACATACACCCACTGAGGCAGACGCAAGGAACGATGGAGAGGAAGGAGAGGAGGCCACAAAAGCAGAGGTGAAGACTAAGCAGCATCTTGTTGAGCAAGCAGCCAGCTGGATGTGTGTAGTGGTGGGACAGAAACACAGCTCCCACACCTGCCATGCTGTAGAATCCTAGGCTGGCCAGCAGTACAGCTAGGAACCAGCCGAAGTCTTGGGCTGTACCTGTTTGCCTGAGGTGGGTGGGGGGAATGGCTTGGAGCTCCAACACTTTGGTTTCACCCATTATCGATGGATGTGATTACTTGTCCCATTTGGCCCACAGAGTTAACCATATTCCTGAGCTTTCTGATACTGCTTAGTGGGAAACTGGTACCAGCAACTTGCCATGCCCTTTGCCCAGCCTTCTTGCATCCAGTAATGCTGGACAACCTCCCTTGGAAGAGCCTTTAGGGTTATGTGCCCCTTACCAGTTCTTTTTCCAGGAGTGTGCAAAGGCTGTGATAAGCGGCAGCTGCAACATAATGAATGTGAAGCCTCCAGAGATGCCAATGTAACGTCAGGCTGCAAGGAGGGCACCAGTGGCAAATGCAGCTGTTATGTATGTTGCTGCTGCTCTTTCTACCCACTCTGTGTTAGCAAACCTTTTAACTAGTGTTGACTGACGTGTGAGATTACCTGGAAAGAGATGTTCATCAGGAATGCAGAAGGTAACAGTACAGAGACCCAACAGCTTGAGGAGCCAGAAGCTGGTTAGGAGGGACAGAACCAGTCTCAGAACTGGACACATTGGAACACACCTGTAATCACAACTGCTTAGAGGTCTGAGGCAAGACCACATGTTTGAGGCCAGCCCAGGGAACTTAATGAGAACCTGTCTCAAAAAAGGGCTCAGTGGGAGAGTGCTTGCTTAGCATGTGCAAGGTCCTGGGCCCAGTCCTAGTACTGCAGAAAGAAAACAGCAAAAACCCCAACTAAGACGACAAGGCGGGGTTGGGAATTTAGCTTAGTGGTTAGAGTGCTTGCCTAGCAAGCGCAAGGCCCTGAGTTCGATCCCCAGCACCAAAAAAAAAAAAAAAAAAGACAAGGCAAAGGAGGGGGGAAAGAAAAAGAAATATGAAAAGAGGGCAGAAAAGAGATGAAAGGGGAGCAAATCTCCAATGAGAGGGTCTTGGAACAGGCCTATTGCACTTTATTTCAAATCGTAACTCAAAATACCTAAATAACATCTAGGCAGCATTTTACATTTTACAAAGGGTTCGAACATAATAACTTCATTGTTCTTTCCACTCTGGATACTCAGAGGATAAATGTCTGGCTCATAGTCAACACAGCAAGTACAGTGGAAGCAGGAATTTAAACCTGTTTTCTGTCCTTTTACAGTGCTATGGGGCTGGGGATTTAGCTCAGTGATTTAGAGTGCTTACCTTGCAAGCACAAGGCCCTGAGTTCGATCCCTGGCACCACAAAAAAAAAAAAAAGATATACAGTGCTATTACTTCATCCCAGAATTTCCTTTACCCAGCTCGTGTCCACTTTGCCCTGTCCCCTCCCCACCCAAAGAGTATACACAAACCTGTTATGCACCTGTGCCCGCGGGCTGGTAGGGGAGTGAAGGTGGACCAGCAGCACAGCCTGCAGCAGGTGGAAGGTGACCATTCCTGCACACACTTGGTAAACAGCCCCAGAAACACTGAGCACGGGACAGGTAGGGTCGCCAAAGAGCTGGGCACATCGCCCGGAGGGCATCTGGATCTGGAGGGAGTGAGTGAGAGCAGTCTTGATCTCTACAGAGGTATGGCCACTCCTCTGTCCCCTGCCTCCCGTCTGAATCTCTTCTCAAGAGTTTCTCCTTTTTTCTTTTCCCACCTTGCAACCTATCTGCTCCCACTTACCCCGTCCCTTGCCCCAGGACCTTTATACCACTGTCCTTAACAGCAGAAGGCAGCAGACTGCCGAGGTCCCCATGTGGAGGAGGATGTAGAACACGCAGCTGCAGCTAGACTCAGAGTGGGCCACCTCAAGTGGCAGCAGCTGACACAAGGAGTAGGCCGACAGCAGGACACCTGGGGAAAGTCAGATGCAGTCATGTGGAGATTTGGTGAGGAAAGGTACACAGTAATGTAGTATTCGTGAGGTTAACAGGCTGAATTCCAAAATTTGCCCTTCCTTTTCTTGATTTACTCAAAGATTCTCAGAATGTCTTGTTCGGAGCTAAGGGTTTAAGTGTAGGATTGAGCTATCAGCCTTTCTGCACCTAAACATCTGGGAGGAGAGGAGAACATTCAGAGAGGCCAAGAACGGGAAGGGCACTGGAGAAAAGGCCTGGCTTCAGGGGCCTCTGCAGGTTTTCCTCCTTAGTTTCAGCTACTTTGTTTCCCACTTTCGAGACAGCCCTTACTTTAGGGAGCTTTCAGATCAGTTCTCCAAGCTCTCTCGCAGTGCCATGTTGCCCGTCCTCTGGGGTGCCAGCCCCGGCCCCGCACTCACCATCGCTGTTCCGATCAGGCCTAAGGCTGCCAGCTGGGAAGCGCATGAGGAAGGTGCCCGCTGCTGCCCACATACACTGTGCAGCCGCCCCGAATGCCCCAATGCTGAGGCCCCGCGAGGTGCGGGGGCTGCAGAGGGCTTCCCTGAAAGGCGGTTTGCACTGCTGGCCCCGGGGGATTAGCGTCTTAATGGGTTTAGGATTAGACAGCACCCATCCCCGTTGGGCGAATTCCCTGGTGTGTGTGGAGGGAACTGTTCTTAGGTGAAGATCTAGGAAGGAGGCGTGGGTGGTCCGCAGCAGGGGCGGCTGAGGGCTAGGAGAAGGCTTTGAGGAAAACCTCACAGTCCTCAAGAAGTCCGAGAAGCGAGGCCATCCTCGTCGAAGCTTCTAGAACCCGACCGTTGGGGCGAGGTGGGCCGGCGCAGGCCCCGCCCCCGCTCGGGCGGAAGTGCAGCGCCGGAAATTGACCAGCAGCGCGCCCTGTTCGGTGGCTGGGTGAGATCGATATGGCTACCGAGGGGGATGTGGAGCTGGAGTTGGAGACCGAGACCAGCGGCCCGGAGCGGCCCCCGGAGAAGCCCCGGAAGCATGACAGCGGGGCGGCGGACCTGGAGCGGGTCACCGACTATGCAGAGGAGAAAGAGATCCAGAGCTCCAACCTGGAGACGGTGAGCTTGAGGGAGCGTCCGCGCCTGTGGCTAGAAGCCCACGTTCGGGCTGGGGTGCCGGTCCCAGGGCGCGGAGGCGGGAGGACCGCGGCCTGAGGAGGAGCCTGGTGGAGATGCGCGGACCCGGGGTCCGAGTGCGCAAAGAGCCGCCCGGGACCGGCTGTTGGGTGATCGGGAGTTGTGAGCAGCGGCGCCGTGACGAGACCTTTGTTTCCTTAGGCCATGTCCGTCATTGGAGACAGGCGGTCCCGGGAGCAGAAGGCCCGACAGGAGAGGTAAGTTTTCAGCCCCTGCTCCGGCCCCCAGTAGAAGTAAAGGCCATCGTTAAGCCCTCGTACAGTTCTACAGTTTTCTCACCAATTCCTGCCGACCGGGGCCTTACAACTTGTTAATGTAAGCAACAACTCCTGGTGACACCTGCTGCTTAAGGCCTCCAGGGGGAAGCACGGGGATGTTAGTTGAAACCCTTTGTTCATCAAGGTTCGCTTATTGGCGAGGCCGCGAGAGCTCGTGGAGGTGGACTACGAGGACTGATGTACATAATCTTTTGTAGGGAGAAGGAATTGGCAAAGGTCACTATCAAGAAGGAAGATCTGGAGTTGATAGTGAGTAGCAGTGCCTTACTGGTTCATGGGCAGGGGAGATTGCCTTGCTTAATTTGCATAGTTTGCTGACACATTAGGAGGCGGAGGTAACCTGGTGGATCCTTGTCTTGCAGATGACAGAGATGGAGATCTCCCGAGCAGCTGCGGAAAGGAGCTTGCGGGAACACATGGGCAACGTGGTGGAGGCTCTCATTGCCCTAACCAACTGATTTCGTGCTTTCTCAGACATGTCTTCTGCACTAATTTATTGCAATAAATTTTTTTTTCTTTTGCAGTTTTATTATCTTGGATCAAGTGCTTTATATATTTTGTTGTAGGAATTTATAAATTGGAGTATAATTTATCTTTCCTCCCACAACTCTTAATAAACCTGTGTTTAGGGGCTGGAGATTTAGCTCAGTGGTTAGAGTGTTTGCCTTGCAAGCACAAGGTCCTGAGTTCGATCCCCAGCACACACACAAAAAAAGATTGGTTTGTGGGTTTTTTTGTTTGTTTTGTTTTTGTTGCTGGGGATTGAACTCAGGGCCTTGTGCGTGTGAGACAAGTGCTCTAACCATTGAGCTGAATCCCCAGCCCCTTTTTTTATTTTTCATTTTGAGACAGGGTCTCCCTAAGGTGCCCAGGCTGGGTTTAAACCTGCAGCTCCTTTGCCTCAGCCTCCCAGAGTGCTGGGATTACAGGTATGTGCCACCTTCTGTATCTCAAAGGTTATTTTTATTTTATTTATTTACTTATTTATTTTGAGGCAGGGTTTTGCTATGTAGTTTAGGCTGGCCTTGAGCTCACTATGAAGACCAAACTAGTCTTTTTTTTTTTCCCAAGCTAGTTTTGAACTCAATGGCATCCTCCTGTCTCAGCCTCCTGAGTGCTAAGATTATAGGTGTGTGCCACCACACCCAGCCAAAGGTTTGGTTTTTTGTTTTGTGTTTTGGGTGCTGGGGTTCAAATCTGGGGCCTCGTGCTTGGTAGGCAAGCACTCTAACTACTGAGCTAAATCCATAATCCCCAAAGGTTATTTTTTCAAATTTTTGAATTTTTTGGTGCTGAGAATCATACTCAGGGTCTTGGGCTTTTTTAGGCAAGCACTATAACCACTGAGCTAATTCCCCAATGCCCAAAGGTTATTTCTAAACGTAAATGAGAGGAAGGGAGAATTGATCTATGAAAGATTCGAATTCTTTACCACTTTCTATATTTATTTCGTATTGTAGAAAGAAGACAATAATTTTGCTTTAAAAATTCATCAACAGGGGCTGGGGATTTAACTCAAGTGGTAGAGCAGCACTTGCCTAGCAAGCACAAGGTACAGAGTTCGATCCCCAGCAACCCCCACAAAAAAGAGAAAAAAATTAATCAGCTGGCAAATGCAAAAGTCTGGCTAGTTGCTTTCCTCAGAGTAGACAATCAAGTAGAACCTTTGGTTTCCTAAAAGAATTTCAAGGCCTTAGCTGGGTGTAGTATCACATATCTGTAAACCCAGCTCTTAGGAAGGCTGAGGCAAGATGACAAATTCAAGTCCTGTTTGGGGCATTTTAGTCTCAGCAAAATTTTTTCTTTTCTTTTTACTTGTGAGACAGGGTCTTATCACATACCAGGCCAGCTATGAACTCACTGTGTAGCTCAGGCTGGCCTCACTCATGGCAATCCACCTGCTTCAGCTTCCCAGAGTGGTGGAATTGCAGGCGTGTGCCACCATGACCAGCTCCAGAACAAAAAATCTTGAAAAGGACTAGGGATGTAGTTTAGTGATAGGTTCAATCCATAGTACCCAATCCCCCAAATCAAGGCGTTATTTTGGCTCTAGGATAATTCTTAGCTGGCATGTGCTGCAACAGTGACTAATACTTCATTTTACCACCTCGATAACTTTGTGCAACCCAGGCTGACTTCAAACTCTTCTCCCTCAGGCTCCCCAGTGGGGGGATTACAGGTATTAAAGTGGTTTTGTTACAATTGAATGAGCCAAAATAGTCCAGGTTCTTGTGTAGAAGAAGCAAAGAATTGCCAAGCATACACTTTGTAATATGTAATAAATAGCTATATTTATCGAAGATCACAGAAGGGTAGCAGCAGGAACAGGCAAAGGGGAAAGGGAGGAGGAGGAACTCCAAGGTTGTAGGTAAAGCTGCTGCTGGTGGTGAAGTTCTCGAAGGAGCAGGGTGATGGTGTTGAAGGTATGTCAGTGGGCGCAATTAGGGATGGCACCTCAGCTCTCAGGGCCACGGAAGGAGGGAGGAACCCTTGATAACTCAGGTTTCCAGTGTTTAAAGGGTTAGGCACCTCCGACTCCAGGGGCCTCCCATTGTGGTTCCACACCTTTGACTCTTAAGTGCCTCCCATTCAGTTTCTCATTGGTCTCAATCTGCTGCTTAGGGCATCACAACCTCCTCAACATTAGGGTAGTGTTTACAATTGAATGAAGGGAAGGGAGTGGCTCCCTCAATTTCTCTGCACTAGTTTGTTTTATTTTGGTTTTTTTTGAGACAGGGTTTTGCTATTCAGTTCAGGCTAGCCTTGAGCTCACCAGGTAGCCCAGGCTGGCCTCAAACTCCTGAGCTCAAGTAAACCTGCTTTAGGCTCCAAATAGTTTGCTCTGCAGATATGCGCCACTGCACCTGGCTTGTCTTCCCATTTTTTGTTTTGTTTTGACAGAGGGTCTCACTATGTAGTTCAGGCTGGCCTTGAACTCACTATGGAACCCAGGCTGGCCTCGAACTCATGACAATCCTCCTGCCTATCCTCCCAAGTGCTGGGATTACAGGCATGCACCACCAAGACTTGCAGTCTTCTCATTTTTGTATGCAATTGAGAAAGGTTCCCGCTGGTGAGTTTTTCTTCTCAAAACCAAAAATATTTAATGAGAATAGTACTTCTTAATTTTACCCATTTTTTTCCCCCTGCTGGATTAGCTGCCTTTTGGCAGGGGCATGCTGGGGATCACACTTAGGGACTTGTATGTACTAGGCAAGCACTCTTGGCACTTGAGCTAAATCCTCAACCCTTTTTCTATGCTTTTTGTTCTTGACTAGTAGTAGTCTTTATTTATTTGAATGTGTGGCATACATCTTCACCAATTTTGCAGACTGTCTGCACAGTGGTACTACCTACTGCTAAAATTATTTATTGACATAGTGTACAGGTATAAAAAGGTGCATAGATCAGCTGGGGACTTAGCTCAGTGGTTAGAGTGCTTTCCTTGCAAGCACAAGGCCCTGAGTTTGATCCCCAGCACCAAAAAAAAAGAAGCAGGCTGGCCTTGAACTCACTGGGTAGTGCAAACTGGCCTCAAATTCTTGGCAATTCTCCTGCCTCAGCCTCCCTAGTGCTGGGATTGCAGGGATGCACCACTACACCCAGCAAAATCTCAGATATTTAAGGACATGCCTAGCAATCTCAAATTGAAATACAGAAAAAACACATTTAATTTGGATCATTTGTGGATCTGTTAAGATATACATGGTGTATTTTTTTGTATAGTATTTTAAAGCAAAAGATTCTATAATTTGAGATATAAAATAAAAAATAACCTCCTGGGATGTTAATTCTTTTATTTACTGACACACACATAAAGGGATCAAAAATACAATTACTTAGAAAAGTTGACTCCAAATGAAAATGCAAAACAGGTTTCAAATAGCTTAGACTTCCTGATATACCCCTCCTAACCCTAAGGTAGAAGTAACACATTGTCCACTTACATGCCCACACGTCTGACTTAAACTAAGGGGCTAGAAAAAGAAACTCCTAACAGTCCCAAGTAAATATGGGAAGCCAGAGTAGAGAAATCTAGGATTTCTCAGAAATGGTTTTATGTGGGAAGCCTCTAATCCTACCTGTATAGTGCTTTTTTTTATTGGAGAGTTTCTCACCGAGTCCAAATCTCAAAAAGCACCTTTGAAAACAGAGCCGCCCAGGAACGCAAGTACGCCAGTTAGTCCAGTCAGCTGGATACAGGGACCACATACATAATGGAAAAAGAAAATCAAGGAGCAGATGCTGAGACTTCCTTTGTGTCCCACAGCTGGAAGAAGTGGCTGACTCCTAGGTAGTTTTCCGCTTCTTGGCAGATGGCCGCTCAAATACATCTCGTACTCCGGCTGCCTTCTGTTTAAAGAACTTTGTATTCTGAGCACTCTCCTGGCCCCAAGCTGAGTCAAAGGAGGTGGTGTCTTGGTCCACAAGGTGGGTGTATTTGGTACGACCAGAACGTCCAAAGTTCTTGACCTGAGGGAAGAATGGATGAGTTGGACCACCCACCACTCCCCAGCGTCAACCTCAGCACTCCCCGCCCCTAGGTTATCGAGGGTCCCCATACCTGCATGACTTTAGGAAGAATAGTTTTATTGAAATGATCCTCCAGGGTAGGCGCACTGAAATCTCTCTTGTATACTTCTTCATCCTCATCCTGTAGAAAATCATCTTATCAGTCTTGTGGCTTTATTTCCCATATATTCGAACCATTAATTTATTAAACTCTACAACAGAGAATACTAGGAAGCAGAGAGTACTAAGCCTTTCCTCAAGAGCTTACATCTAGATCCTTCGGTTCATGAATGTGATGACTGGGTTTTCATGCTTATGTGTGAGATGTGCCTCCCACAAACCTTGTTACAACACTGGCATACTACCTGCCTGATGTGAAAAGAAAAAAAAAAAAGCTTACATCTAGTTGAGAAGACAGTATTCTCTTTTTGGTTGCACCGTTTCTCCTTTCTGAGCACAGACACTTCCTGTAGGTGGGTTTATTCTTTCTACTTACTATGCTCATTTACTCCTGTGATTTCAACTCTACAGGATTCTCACATCTTTACTCCTAAATATTCTGCCATTTACATACCTTAACTTAAATATTTTATTGGTACTTTAAACACATCACACATCTAGAGTGAAAATCATTTCTTCAACCTTTCCAAATCAGCTGCTTCTGATTTTTTTTTTTTTTTTTTTTTGGTGCTGGGAATTGATCTCAGGGCCTTGTGCTTGCTAGGCAAGCACTCTACCATTGAGCTAAATCCCCAACCCCCAAGTCTACCGGGCCTAAATGTTCCCTTCTCTAAGCCATTCTTTTCAGTTTTCAAATATTACACCCTCTCTGCATACCTTTACTCTTTATTATAGTGTATATTTGCCTTAGCCCCACTTTTAGATTATAAGCCTTTTGAAAGCAAGGATTCTGTGTCCTCTAGCAATGGTAAACAGTGATTTTACACAGTAAATTCACAAAATGTAATTCACTCAATGAAATATGAAATGGTTACAGAGAATAGTTTTAAGTCAACATGTTGCTTAGATACCCATTACAAACACACACGCCAGGGTTGGGGATTTAGCTCAAGTGGTAGAGCACTTGCTTGCACATAAGAGCTGAGTCCTTTAACCAAGCACTTCTGGAGTATTCTTTTCTCTTCTGGGAGAAAGACTCAGTTTACTAAAGTTTTATTTAAGGTTAAACTGTTTTGTGAAATGTACTTTTTTCTTTAGGGCCTGAAAATCCCTCATTTAATCCCTGAAGGTATTTCAATTTCCTTGTCCAGAGAAGAAGAGTCAGTATTTGAATACACGCATCCAAAGACACAGACCCTGTCCTTCTGTCTTAGCCAACAGAACGCTGCTTCTTACGAAACTGTAGTATTAGTATACGGGCTGCCGAAGTGAGCACCAAAAATGGAGTATTAATGCAGCTGAACTGCTTAAGCAAAAAGACCTCTATGACTGTGAAACAGTACAGAGTATCAGCAGCTCCACTGATTCCAGAAAACTATGTGCTTGAAAACATAATAAGCAAATATTTATATGGATCAGATGGACACACTGATATTGGAGGGTAGGAAGGGAACCTCCACTGAAGTTTTAAAATTTTACTAGAATTTGCAGTGAAGGACAGGAATTTAGTAGCAGTAGAGATATTTAGGGTTTAGTATATAACACTTGGAAAAGCTAGTATAGATATTTATATAAACCCTGTTAACATTAGAAAATATTTAACAAAGAACAAAGCATATGTTATCAAGAGTAAAAGCCAGGGATTTAGCTCAGTGGTTAGAGTGCTTGCCTAGCAAGCACAAGGCCCTGAGTTCGATCCCCAGTACAAAAAAAAGAAAAAAAAAAAGGAAAGAAAGAATAATAAACAAATCAATTCTTCTATTACCTTTTAAAAGAATTCTCACTGGTCTTAATTCAAAGAATTTAGAAGTCCATGTGACTTTATGTAGTCCAGGTGGCCTCAAACTCATGGCAATTGTCCTGCCTCAGCCTCCAGAGTACTGGATTACAGGCATGCGCCACCATGCTTGGCAGATCTTGATTTTTATAAAACCAAAACTCATTTGTCTATTAAATAATGATTTCTAAGTATTTTTGGAAACCTAAATTAGTTTAATCTAAAAAGATACCATTTCATTTCCTCAATTCTTCTATTACATCATTTCCTCTTTCAGAAAGCAGAGGCCAAAACAGAACAGTTGTTGCTGCTACGGCTGTTGCTAATGCTTTTCTCTGGGTTTATGGTCTTCTGAGGCAAAAAGCAAATATGAAACCTCACCTTTTTTTTTTAGTGCCGGGGATTGAACTCAGAGCCTTGTGCTTACAAGGCAAGCACTCTAACCACTAAGCTAAATCCTCAGCCTCGAAGCCTAACCTTTAACTGCCATTGAAAGTGAACACTTCAGGACACTTTATACTCATTCAAGGGGAAAAAAGAATCTGACGCTTCTGAGTTGTTCCTATTGTCTAACTTTTCCATTCACTTACCATGAAGAAGGCACCCCGGTGATAATACTTCTGTAAAAACTTGTATTTGCCCTTAACAGCTTTGTTGGTAATGACTTTGCCATTTGCCCGAAGCTCAGCTCTCCTCTCTTCCTCGGTAAGGTTTCTCATGCGTTCAATTTCTGCTTTCTCCTTTTCAAGCCTGTCCAGGGAGCAAAACCACTTATTAGTATTTTTCCATCTCCAGAAAGGCCCAATTACCTGAAAATAAAACAATCCCACCTCCTTAAATTCAGTCCCCAGTTGCACAAAAACAAAACAAACAAAAAGAACAAAAATAGGGCTGGATGTGTGGCTCAGTGATCAAGTGCCTAGCATGGATGAGGCCCTGGGCCTAATTGCCAGCACCACAAAAGACAAACACTGAAAGTCAGCCAATTGAAAACACAAAAACCAAAAATGGAACTCAGAGTGGGTGCTGGGCCTCAGAGCTCCTCTCCCAGAAGCCTGTCCTGTTGGCATCAATAACTGCAGGCCACCCTGTACTCACGCTTCTCGGTCTTCTCTGTCCCTCTTGATTCTCTTTAGTTCTCGAACCTTCCATGCCTCATACTCCTCCTCATCATTTTCATCGTCAGTATTGAGAGCATCCAGTGCAGCCAGCGACCGCTTATTCTCCTCCAGCTCTTTTTTGGTCTCCTCTTCTACAATCTGGACAAGGAGCATAATTCAGCTGTCAGACTTTCTCATCTTTGCAGACCAAAGTAAACACACCACTCCTCCCACTCAAACCTCAAAACAACCCGCACCTTAAGTGTGTACTTGCGCCTTTCCTCAGCCATGCGTCTGGCTTCTTGCTCCAGCTCCTTCTGCTTCAGTGCCTCAGCCTCACGCTCTTGGACGGTCACTCGGTCCTTCTTTCGAATGAAGACTGGCTTGAGGCGAGGCTCCATCTCATCCTCACTGTCTGTGTACTCTTCATACTCAGACTCGGATTCTGACTCTTCCCCAGAACGTCCTTCATCTTCCACCTCCATGACTTCCATCTCTTCATTTTTTCTCTCCTGCGCTCGCTGACGCATCATGCCACGGCGTCGCTCTATTTCCTGTCCAGGCATACATTGAAGGCAGTTATTTCAGTGGTCCATGGAATTGAATCTCTACTACTGAACTGCACCCCCACCCCTGAGATGACTTTTTGTTGCCCTGTCATCAAACCCAACAAATTCTGATGTAGGCAGTTTTTTTTTTCGGTGCCAGGGATCAAACCCAGGGCATTGTGCTTGCAAAGCAAGCACTCTAACCACTGAGCTAAGTCCCTGGCCTGTAGGTACAGTTTAGCACTATTTTTAATCCTATCCCTCCAAACAGGGAGCATGATTACAGTTCTGCTGAAAGCAGTGATCTTGTGCCTTTACAGCCTCTATGAATGAGCATGGCCCCCAATTTTTCTTATATGCAAAAAAAATCCCTTCCATTTATGAGACCTTCCTTTACTATACCTCATCGTCAATCTCTTCCTCTTCTTCTTCACTGCTATCTTCTCGTTCCATGCGCCAAGCATCTCCTTCTACTTCTGAGTCACTTTCTCCCACCACTTCAGGTTCCACTATTTTCCGATGTCGAGCCAATCTGAAAAACAGGATCTCCAAGTGTAAAACATGTCACATAACTGAAGAACACTAACCACATTTCCTGAGTTGCAGAGAACCCGGACAGTCTATCAGCCTATTTGCTCCCACTAACAGAGAAGTCTTGAGATGGAGAAATTGAGGTGTAAATTAAAGAAACTAAACCAAAGTATCAGAGAAAGTGGTTAAATTGAGCCCAAAACATTAAACAGATGTGCGGACACCATCCAGGGGTACACGGTGCACTCACAGGGCAGGGGTACAGGGATGGAACCCAGGGTTTTCTGCACACTAAGCAAACACTACCACTGAGATACATCCCTAGCCTACAGAGATTTTTTTTCGTGGTGGTACAGGGATGGAACCCAGGGCCTTTGCATAGAGCTACATCCCCAGACCTCTCTAAGTCATGCTTCTTTCCTTATCCGTTAGGTCCTGGTTTCCTCATTTGTAAAGTACGGATTTTTTTAAAGTGTATTTTTGGCGGGGGGGAATGTTGGGGATCAAACTCAGGGCTTTGCACTTGTTAGGCAAGTGTCCCACCACTGAGTTAAATCCCCAACGCTCGCATAAGCATATTGTGTAGGTAAGAAATAGTAAATGTAGGGGCTAGGGATTTAGCTCTGTGGTTAGAGTGCTTGCCTAGCAAGCACAACGCCCTGAGTTCGATCCCTGGCACCAAAAAAAAAAAAAAAAAAAAAGAAAGAAAAGAAATAGTAAATGTAATGTACTCTGAACAGTGTAGCTGGCACACAGTATGTACTGTTAAAGTGTCAGCTATGACTATTGCTGTTATTAATTAACCTGTAGATGTTCAGGTCCAGAGAAAGATTACTGTAGCCATTACCTTTCTTCTACATCTTCACTAATTCGATTCTGCAAGCGCCGCAGCCGGGGGTCACTAGACGAATCCTCCTCCTGCTCCTCCGGCTCTGCTTCTTGTTCTTTGGCTTTCTTAATGAATTGAAATTCTTCATCTTCCTCATCTGATGATTCCATAGGGGCATAGTCTGGCCTCTTTCCAGACACATAACGTTTCACCTTCACTTTCTCCATCGAAATCTCACCTGGGCAAGAAAGATAATGTCTTATGTTTCAGTAGCTTCTTTCCCAAAGTCTTTCAACCCTAGGCCTTTGCAGGAAGTCTGTATTCCTAGTAGACGAGTGTTTAAGCGGCAAAGAAAGCCACTATCTAACCGCCTATCCACCTAAGGGTGCTCTCCTACAAAGCCCAGTTCATAGAAGGCATTCTTGTTAACAACATTAAAGACACCAAGAGGGGCTGGGATTTAGCTCAGTGGTTAAAGTGCTTGCCTAGCAAGCACAAGGCCCTGAGTTCAAACCCCAGCACCTAAAAAAAAAAAAAAAAAAAAAAAGACACCGAGGCTCACCATGCGTACAATAAAGTGGAGGGAGGTGAGCAGCGAAACCATAAAAAAGGACCTCTCATTTCTGTCATGAGTTTGTGCTACTCTGTTTTAGTTATAGTCTTTTTTTTTTAGTTATACTCTTAAAAACAAATTACTTGCAACAATGCCTAGCATATTAAAAGAGTGATTTAATCTAAAAATACTGCTTCAAATTCTTTTTCTTCCCTTTGTAATTTCCATGGCAGTCTTTATATTACCACACAACTCATTCATTTAGAAAAAGGTTTCCTGGGCTGGGGCTTTAGCTCAGTGGTTAGAGTGCTTGGGTAAGCACTCTTACCACTGAACTAAATCCCCAGCCTAGGATGAGTAAACTCTTATAACCAAAATGGACAGTTCAAAAGAAACTTTTGGGGCTGGGGATTTAGCTCAGTGGTTAGAGTACTTGCCTTGCAAGCATAAGGCCCTTAGTTTGATCCCCAGCACCAGAAAAACAAAACAAAACAAAACAAAACAAAACAAAACAAAACCCCCAAAAAACCCCAAAGAAACCTTTGGGTGGATTTCACTTATAAGCACATATACAAAAATACTAAAAAATAGCAATTCATCCAGCAATGCAAAAATTAACAAAACTCTCCCCAAGGCCTGCAAGCACACACGCACACCATTATCAGGATCTTGTAACCCTAAACCCAGGATTTCAAGAATGACTTAACTTCAGAAAATTAATGGACAGGGCAGGAGCAATATGCTATTTTTAAAAGTTATCATATACTCTTTTTTTTTTTTTTTTGGTGCTAGGGATTGAACTTAGGGCCTTGTGCTTGCTAGGCAAGCATTCTAACCACTGAGCTAAATCCCCAGCCCTAAAAGTCATATAATCTTAGCAGATATAGCAAAAAAAATTTTTTTTAATTTTGAGAAAGGATCTCACTGTGTACCCCAGGCTGGCCTCAAACTCACAGGGATCCTCCTGACTCACCTTCCTAAGTGTTGGCATTATAAGCATGCACCACTGCACCTGGCAGCAAACATTATACAGGTTGACTATTCCATAATCAAAATGCTTTGAAGTACCTCACATTTTAGAGGCCCTCTTTTTTTTTTTTTAATTTTGGAATATTTGCATTGACTTTACCAGTTGAGCATCCCTAATCAGGAAATCACAAATCTGAAACTTTTTGAACATCATGTTGGAGCCAATTTCGGACTGGAGTGCTCAACCTGCACTCAATGATAAACAATGAAAGCATTCTCTTTTACAAACAGTGGGAGCTAGGTGCTGTGGTCTGGGATGGTAGGCTGAGGAACTCTCTTGCTTAAACCAGAGAGTTCAGGACCAGGCTGTTTCTAAAAAAGTGAACAAACATCAGTCAACAGAGGGGACACAGGCTGGGGATTTGGCTCAGTGGTTAGAGTGCTTGCCTAGCAAGCACAAGGCCCTGAGTTCAAACTCCAGAACCAAAAACAGAACAAAACAAAACAAAAAAAACAACCACCACCACCAAAAAAAAAAAAAAAAACCAGAGGGGAGACAATTGCCCAATATAGTAAATAGTCAAATTAGACCTCTAACTTTCACCAGATAGCAGAAATAATGCTACACGGATTAAAGGCCTAAAGGTGAAAATAAATTTTAAATATTTATATTCCCTATTGGATCAAGAGTTTTTTCAGTAAGCATGATAGAAAAACTATCTCTGGGTGTGGTGGCACACACCAGTAATCCCAGCATTTGGGAGGCTGAGGCCGGAGGATCACTTGCGAGTTTGAGGCCAGCCTCAACTACAAAGTGAATTCAAGGCCACCCTGAACAACATAGACAGACCATCTCAAAACAAAAAAAAAAACAAACAAAAACAAACAAACAAACAAAAAAAACAAACAAAAAACAAGAAAAAAAGAAACCCAAAAGCCAAAAAACGTTCCTGATCTGACTTTTTCTTTTTCTTTTTTTTTTTTTTTTGAGATAGGGTTTCCCTCTGTTACTCTGTAATTCAGGCTGGCCTCAAACTAGTGGCAATCCTCCTGCCTCAGATTCCAGAGTGCTGGGTTTACAGGGGTACACCACTACATCCAGTTTTGATTTGTCTTCTTAGCAGGTATGGTGTTCCATCTGCAATCACTGTACTTTCTTCTGTCCTTTGGGGATCAAATTATAGCCACTTTTTTTAAGAAGTTTTCCTTGATTACCCTAATCTGAGGCGGTCATTTCTTCTTTGCTTGGAATGTGCCTCTTTCTGCACGACTTCCACCCAATAGAATATGAATTTTTAAAATTCGAGGCACTACCTTAATCAAGTTTGCATTCAATTTAATAAACCACTACCATGCTGTTTGAGAAGGATAAAAAGTTGAAGACATCGTGTCCGCCTCAAGGACAGCATGTATGATTTAGTAGGGGGAAAGTACTGTACAAGTACTGTACAACAACGGGTAAGAGTTATGAAAACAGCAGAAACAGATGGGTATGGATAACAAAAGAGGAGCTGTATCCCGCACAGCGCCCTGCAAAAAGGCTTATTTATATGCGTTTTAGGGATCCATAGAGGCCAAGGGAAGAGGGGTGCTTGCTGTACATAAGAGCAGACAAGCCCCAGGAACAAAATCACATTCAAGTAGGTGCCCCCCTCGGGGAGGGTAGGTAGGTACCGAGGCTAGAGGAGGGAAGATTTGACTGGACGAGGGGTGAACACCGTACCTTTCTCATTGCGGACCGGGACGGCTCCCGCCGTGGACTGAATGGGCGGTTGCTTCATGAGTGAGCTTGGAACAGACATGATGACGGCAGCGGCGGTGAGTCCCCAAATTTGACAGATTCCAAACGCTGAACACCTACGACGACAAAAAGAAAAACTGCTTTCCCTTCGGTGCGACCGACGCTACTGCGCGACTTTTAGAAACTACTTAGGGCGGAGCTAGAAAACAGGAAGTGCGTCACTAGAGGATTGTGGGATATTGGAGGACGTTGTCTGGCTGGCCGTAGGGTGGGTCTGTAGCTGGTGTTGAAGGGACCCTTCTCCTTAGTCTCACTGGTGGGGCATTGCCAGGCTTTGAGGCAAGGAAAGTTCGAATTAGAAATTTCACGTTAGGGGCTGGGGATTTAGCTTAGTGAGTGCTTGCCTAGGAAGCGCAAGGCCCTGAGTTCGATCCCCAGCACCAAAAAAAAATTCACGTTAAACTGGTTGTGGTGGTGCAGAACTGTAATCCCAACACTCAAGGTGTGCTGAAACAGGAGAATCAGTGTTGGAGTCCCGCCTGTACAATTTAGTGAGATTCTGTCTCAAAATGAAAAAAAAAAGGGCTGAGGATGTAGCTCAGTGGTAGAGCGCCCCCGATTTCAAATGCCAGTACTGAAGCTAAGCAAAACAAAGCAAAAACTGAGAGGCAGATGCATGCCTGGAATCCAAACTACTGGAGAGGCTGAAGCAGAAGAATCACAAATTCTCTATTGGCCTGAACAATTTAGGGTGATGCTGTCTCAAAATTTAAATATAATAAAAAGAAGGGGAGGGGGCATAGCTCAGGATGGCACTTTCATATGTGAGGTCCTGGGTTTGATTCCCCAGTACCACAAAAATAAACAGAAACAAGTTTAAAAAAACCCCAAACCCCTCCGCCCAAGGAAATAGAGGACTGTGTTGTCCGCACTTTGAAAGATCAGAAGAATTAGTTTGATGGAAAAAAATTCTTCCTTGGCTGGGTGTGGTGGCGTACACCTATAATCTCGGCGCTGGGGGCTGGGGGCTGAATCAGGAAGATTGTTGCAAGTTCAAGGCCAGCCTGGGCTACATAGCAATACCCTATCTCAAAAAACAAAAACCGGCTGGGGATTTAGCTCAGTGGTTAAAGTGCTTGCCTTGCAAGCACAAGGACCCGAGTTCGATCCCCAGCACCAAAACAAACAAACAAACAAAAAAAACAAAAACCAAACTCTATTAGTCAGTATTCCCTAGAGAAACAGATATAATACAAGATACATGAATATGTAAGAGTTTACAGATTGGCTTACAAGGGCTTCCTACAAAGTCAGATGTGGAAGAGTGCAGAGGGTCCGTCTGCGCACTGGAGCTCTGAAGGTGCCAAATGAAGGTCTGGAGGTCACCGCAGTGTCCTGTACAAGTTCCTATCTGGAGCCCAGTAGGTGTGCGATGGAAGCTGAAGAGTCTGTGTTGGAAGCCAGGAGATTATGTCCAAGGAAAGGTGGATTTCCTCCAAAGGAACCAAAGCTGATCCAAAGAAACTGAAGGGGATCCATCCTTCTTCATTTCCCTTTTATACCATCCAGGCAATGGGCTGCCCTAGGGTGGATCTTCTACACCTTAGGGTGTAGAATCGCTCAGCCAATTTAGTTAAGCTTCTCTTACAAGTTGACACAATCAATCAACCATCACACAAACAAAATAATCTTCTTAAGTGTTTCACTGGCCCAGGCTGCAGTGAGCTGGGGTGCAGTATTTGGTAGTTGCCTACAGGAGGGCAGGTGGTTGTGATTTACACAGGAATACATACACACAAAATCTAAACACACACACATACACACACACACGCACACACACACACAAAATCAACAAAAATGCCCTAAGGACTGGGAACAGTGGCTCAAGTCCCTAATCCCAGCACTTGGGAGGCTGAGGCAGGAAGATGTTGTGAGCTCAAGGCCAGCCTGGACTACATAGGGAGACCTTGTCTCAAAACGAAAATGAAAACAAAAACAAAAACAACAAAATGCCCTAAGGACCTGCGAAAACACCTGAAATCCTAGCACCCCCACTTTTAAAATTTTTTTAATTTTTTTTTTGTGTGTGTGCCGGGGATTGAACTCAGGGTCTCTTGCTTGCAAGGCAAGCACTCTAAATCACTGAGCTAAATGCCCAATCCTTTTTTTTTCAAATGGTAACAAAGTTTTACATTTATTAAGGAAAATAAACAGGCTTTGCAGAACAAATTTTGGCAAAGTAGAAGTAGTAAAGGAAGTACATGCTACAGTGTGAAAGAACATGGGCCACTGGGCAACAGAAAACACAGTGGCTTGGCACCGTACTTTCACATTTTTTCATTTCTGGAAGCTGCCTATTTTAAATCCATTCATGGCTGGAAAGAGTATTTAATTTCCTTATTATGGACTACTTGTGTTTACCATATTTAGGGCTCTGAAAAGATTATGGAAAACATATTAAGTCTTGTCCTCAAGAAACTTGAATTTACGAAGTCGTAAAGAACTTCTGGAATAGCAAGAAGCAGTCCCAACTTATAGCTGGGTTGTATAAAAAACACTGGTGAGTAAGAAGTCAAAACACTTCAGGAGGAGGCAGAAGGTGCAAGCTAGCCGGAGCCAGATCCATATCGAAGCCAGCGTGGGGCCAGTGGAGCGGCGTTGGTGGAGACACGCCCGCCAGCTCTAGCCCCCTCGTCCGGACACGAAGGCCATGCTGTGCCCGGACACGAAGGCCATGCTGTGCGGGGGCAGCGGCGAGGCCGGAAGATGGCCGGGAGGTGCAAGATGGATGAGATGATAGAGTCTGGCTGGTGCACGACTTCCACGCCAGCCTCTTGGGGATCCGGCAGGAGCTTGGCGCTGGTGCCTACAAATATGAACCCACAGGACAGGGAGCAGAAGTCTTCCTAAGAACGACTGGTACCCGGCACTCGGGAGACTGAGGCAGGAGGATTGCTGCAAAGTTTTGAGACCAGCTTGAGCTAAGTAGTGAGACCCTTCTCAAAACCCCCCCAAAAGGCGGGGGAGGGGCGGTGAATTGGAGTAATCCTGGAATAGTGAAGGCTAATCTTTGAAGCAGTTTGTTTTTTGTTTTTGTTTTTTTTTTTTTTTTGGTGCTGGGGATCAAACTCAGGGCCTTGTGCTTGTGAGGCAAGCACTCTAACCACTGGGCTAAATCCCTAGTCCAGCGATTTGGCTTTTAAATCTTAGAAACTCTGGGCCATAAGGAATTCTCAGAAAGGTGGAGCGTTTTGGGGGTATGGAAGTGAATTGTGCAAAACATTAAGAACGAAGCCACCACACACACACACACACACACACACACACTCACGCACTTCATTATAGAAAGAACTTTTTTTTTTGAGAGTATTGCTTTATATTCCATGCCGGCCTTTAACTCACTATTCTAGGTGTGTGCCACCACACGCAGTAGATAGGACTTTATAACTACCTTGATGGGAGAGAGAAGGGCTAGCACAACAGTTTTGAAGACCAGAAGCAGTATGGTATATATGGGGCAGTATGCAAAACGTTTAATCAGTAATTTTTCAAATTGAGGAATGGTTAAAGTTCCATGGGTACCAGGTCACGGAAGGTCTTCAAGGTGCTAAATAATAGCACCTTTGACAATAAGTCAAATTAATTTCACCTCTGTCTTTTTTTTTTTTTTTTTTTGGTGTTGGGGATCGAACTCAGGGCCTTGTGCTTGCAAGGCAAGCACGCTAATCACTGAGCTAAATCCCAGCCCCTTCACCTCTGTTCTACAACTGGGCCGTGCCCGGGAGAAACGAAATTAGGTGTCAAGCAAGGTTCAATGGAAGGATTCAATTCAGGAACCAAGGAAGCTAGAGAGCGCCTTAAACCTAAGAGTAGCTAGAATATTTTAGCGGCGCCCAGTGGCACCTGCCTGTACTCCCAGCACTTGGGAGGTAAGGCAGAAGAACTGCAAATTCGAGACCAACCTGGGCAAAAATTTGGCGACTTAGTAAGACCCTGTCTCAAAAAATAAAAAGGTGTGAGATGTAGGTCAGTGCGAAGGATCTGGGTTCAATCCCGAGTATCACAAAAACAACAGACAACCCCCCCCAAACCAAACCAACATGCCCCTCTGCCTGAGAAGGTAACAGAGCGGCCACAGGGCGTGCTTCTCTGGGGGTGGGTGACACGGAGGGTGGCCCGGTGAAGTGCACGTAGACTCATTTTCCCGTCCACTGGCAGCAGTGTGTCTGAGTCTCTTCCAGGCTCATGCTGCTTGGCGGTGTTTTCTCCTTAGAAGCAAGCGCCAGTGTGTCAGAACGAGACCCCGTAACACCATCGCCAGTCACCGGATCCACGGCGACAACACCGATTTAGTGCCACACCGACTCCCGGACTGGCGCCGCCTGCCCATCCCTACCTCCAAGGCTGACCCCACTTCGCCTTCCGGGATCGCGTCATTGACCCCGCCCCGACTTCCGACCCAGCCCCGCCCTTCTCCCACCCCTTCCCCAGGCTAGCCCGCCCCGGCCCTTCCCTGCGGAGCCAGCCCCCCGCCGTGGTGGATCCCCCCCGCCCCCTCCCGCCGGCCCCCGCGCGCTCTTGGCGGGAAGACCCGGTCGCTGCCGGCGGGGAGATGTCGCGGTCTGGCGCAGACGGCGAGGGGAAGGTTGGCTCCGGATTGCGGGCCGAGGCGCAGGTGAGGCCGGCCGAGTCTCCTCTTCGGGAGGTTTCTGGGAGGCCCTCGCTGTGGTCTACCGAAAACCAGGCCCTTAGCGCGGGGGACACCTCTGTCTCTAACGCTGGAGATAGCGGCAGGATCGGACACGGGCCCTCCCTTCTGCCCCTCGTTCGTGTGCCTTGGCAGCAGACACTTTCCAACGCTAGGTCTTTTTTTTTTATGCTGGGGATTGAACCCATTGCCTTCACATCCCAGCCCGTTTATTTATTTAAATTTTGAGACAAGGTCTCACTAAATCACTTGAGTTGCCCAACCTGGGCTAAAACTTGGATCCTTCTGCTTCAGCCTCCCAGTATGCTGGGAGTATGAGACCTGCGCCATAAGGTCCTGCCCGATGCTGGTCATTATTACGATAGTTTTGGCAGATTAACGTGGGCAATCAGTGTGCCCAGTAGAGTCATTAATTTCATTCCAATTAATGATGCATCTAGATTTTGGAGAGGAAAGGTTTCCTTGGAGGCCATCCACTTGAATGATGTCACTGGGAAACAGGAGTTAGATTTGTTTACACAGACCTGTTAAGGACCCTAGGGAAAATGCTTGGGACCTGGGGTGCTAATACTCTGTTTTCTGACCTGAATAGGTGAATGAATTTAAAGAAAATCAAGACATCACTTATGCATCCCTGAAGCCCGTACAGACTACAGTTTTAGGAAAAACGTCTAAAGTTTGTCTTGCCCCCTTCTCCCTCAGTGATTACAAGCTAGAGCAACCCAAGCATTCCAAATCTCTATCAGAAAAGAATTCCAACTACACCATGGTATGTCAGAAGACTGGACTAAAGAAAACTTGTGAAGAGATTTTAATTCCAAAGTTGAAAACCATCCCTTCCAAGGCAGAATCCACTCTGCAAAAATTGTCTTTAGATGTTCATGCAGAAAGCAACAAGCCAGGATACAAGAGCCCTTCAGATGCCACCATTCTGAGTGTTGACATGGAAAGCAGTGATGAAGACACCATACCAGGCTTGGTAAGAGTTTAATTAGTAGTTTGTTCTAAGTTTTCTTACTGTTTTGAAATTTGAAAGCTAAGGTTGTCAAGAGTATCTAGTGATGTCAAATTATTTTATCATCTAAATGTATTAGGTGATTTTTTTGTTTGTTTGTTTTGAGACCAGGTCTTGCTGTGTAGTTCAGGGTGGCCTTGAACTCACTAGGTAGACCAGCCTGGCCTGAAACTCAGCGATCCTTCTGCCTCAGCCTCCCAAGTGCTGGGATTACAGGCGTGTGCCACCACACCTGGCTAGATGATTATTTTATCATCTGATTATTTATTTTTTATTTTTTTAAATTTTTTTTGGGGGGTGTCTTATTTATTTATTTATTTATTGGGGTCTTTTTAAACTTTTTTCTTTTTTGGTACCAGTAGTCAAACTCAGGGCCTTGCACTTGCCAGACAGGCATTGCACCGCTGAGCCCTATCTTTTATTTTTTGTGGTACTGGGAATTGAATTTAAGGCCTTGACTGAGCCACATTTTCAGTTCCTATTTTTTATTTTGAGACAGAATCTTGCTAAGTTGCCCAGGCTGGGCTCAAACTTGTGATCCTCCTGCCTCAACCTCTCAGAGTGCTGGCATTTCAGTATGTGTCACCAGGTTCATCTGGTATCTAATTCTTTTGGCTTCTATAGCCTACCAGGAATATTGTGATTGTGACAATTTTTATACAAGACAAGATAAAATCATATGATGTGACAAAAAGTTGATGGAAACAAAATGAAACAAAATGAAGGGAAAGGGGGGAAGTATGCTAATAGAAAAGTAGTTGTTATGAAATAGGAATTTGATTTTTGCTTTATTGTCCCAGAAGTAAGAACCAGGACCCAGCGGGGACAGCATGGGATCAGTCATAAGTACCCTACCCCAGGGGTTGGAAGCCTGGCTTCTAGGCATGGCCACTTCTAATAAACCTGTTCCTTTTTTTTTTTTTTTTTTTGTGGTGCCGGGGATCGAACTCAGGTCCTTGTGCTTGCAAGGCAAGCACTCTAATCACTGAGCTAAATCCCCAGCCCCTAGACCTGTTCCTTTTGTATTCAAGGAGAGGACTGGATAGGATTAGTGACTCTCAAAATTTAGCCCATCAGATTACTTGGAGGAATTCTTTTTATTTTTGTATTTTTGAGACAGCGTTTGTGTAGTTTAGACTGGCCTTGAATTTAGTGTATAGCCCTGGTTGGCCTTGAACTCATAGCAATCCTGTCTCAGCTTCCCTAGTGCTGAAATCAAAGGGATGGCAACCACCAATTTCTGATTCAGAAGTTTTGGAGTTGGGAAGGGCATACAGTTTGGATGTCTTATAGGATTTCTTACCAACAATTCTGCTGTTTGTCCCAAACTTCACTTTAAAAACCATCAGATTAGATTATCTCTTTGGCCTCCTAGGCTGTAAGATTTTGAGTGTATCAGGTTAGTATAAAACACATTTTATTTGGATGCAAGGAAATAGGGTCGGAAACTACAGCACTGTAGATAATCAAGCAGTGTCATAAATGTCCAGTATACATTTTCTTAGGACAAACTGTAAGATAGAATTTTTTTTTTTTTTTTTTTTTTAGTGCTAGGAATTGAACCTAGGGCCTACACATGCTAGGCAAGTGCTGTAGCACTGAGTTGTACTACCCAGGCTTCATTATCTTCTTCTCCTCCTTCTTCTCTTCTTCCTCTTCCCCTTCCTTCCTCCTTTTCTTTTTTTTGAGACAGGGTGTCTCACTCAGGCTGGCCTTGAACTCACTATGTAGCCCAGGCAGTCCTCCACCTCAGCTGCGATTCTCCTGCCTCAGCCTCCCAAGTGCTGGAATTACAAACTTGTGCCACCATGCCCAGCAATTTCACCAAATTTTCCAGTCATTATTTTTCTCTTCTACTACCCCAGTGGGATTCTGAGACTGGATGAGAATAGCTCTGAAGAATACTGGATAGTAGATTAGACAATACTGGACATTTTTTTTTTTTTTTTGTGCTGGGGATCGAACTCAGGGCCTTGTGCTTGCAAGGCAAGCACTCTAACCACTGAACTAAATCCCCAGACGCCCATCCCTTTTTTTTGTTTGAGACAGGGTCTTGCTGTGTAGTTCAGGCTGGCCTTGAACTCACTTTGTAGCCCAGGCTGGCCTGGAACTTGGAGCGATCCTCCCGCCTCTGCCTTCCAAGTGCTGGGATCATAAGAGTGAGCCACCACGTCCAGTGCTGGTGCACTACCACACTGGTGGAAATATTTTTGGGGTTTTTTTCGAGATTTTTTTTTTTTTTTTTGAGACAGGGTCTTGCTATGCAATTCAGGCTGGCCTCAAACTCATGGCAATTCTCCTGCCTCAGTCTCTTAAGTGCTGGGATTACAGGCATGTGCCATCATGCCTGCTAAAAACAGACCTTTTTTGGGGGGACAGGGATCGAACTTGGGGTATTGCACTTGCTAAGCAAGTGCTCTACCACTGAGCTAAAACCCCAAGCCCTAAAAACAGAAGTTTTGTTTTCTTTCTTTTTTTTTTGGTGCCCGGGATTGAACTCAGGGCCTTGTGCTTGTAAGGCAAGCACTCTAACCACTGAACTAGATCCCTAGCAAAACATAACATTTGAATAATATGGATACTAGGAAATTATTTGCTATAAAGCTATACCATGTGACTCCTGATAATGGCTCACTTCTTGTAATGGGGGAGCCATACAACTATCCTTTGATTAGCCCCAGTGCAGACTGTCACCGTCCAGTGCAGCAAAGATGGTTGCTGTCTAGTGAGATCTCAAAATGAATAAAAGGAGTATAATTTTTTTTTTTCATGCTGGGGATCAAACTCAGGAAAGGAGTATAATTTGAAGGAATCGATACACGCAGAGAATGAAACATCTAGTTTTGTGAGGTGCGTTTGGTGTGGATTATGTAAAGTAATGGAATCTTTTTGGTGTAATTTTATAGGATGATTTTTCAGGATTGTCACCATATGAAAGGAAGAGACTGAAGAACATATCAGAAAATGCAAAGTTTTTTGCTTCTCTTCAGTTGTCTGAGGTTTGTGTGGCGTTTCTAATTAAAACCAAGATACCCTCCTGTCAGTAGGTTAATAAAATATTTTAAAATGTAAGCTCTGTAGCTATAAAGTAGCATACATATATATATATATACATATATGTTCTGTGTGCTTTTCAGTCAGCTGCAAGGCTCCGTGAAATGATAAAGAAGAAACAGCCTGCTGAATCCAAAAGGTAAACATTTGGTTTACAATGCCTGGACCATTTTTTTTTTTTTTTTTTTTTTTGGTGCTGGGGATCGAACTCAGGGCCTTGTGCTTGCTAGGCAAGCACTCTAACCACTGAGCTAAATCCCAAGCCCCCATGTTATTTTTATTTATTTATTCATTTATTTAGGGTGCTGGAGATCAGACTCGGGGCCTTCCATTTGCCAGGCACGCTTTTTGCCATTGTTTTGTTTTGTTTTTTTGGTTTTTTTGTGGTGCCAGGGATCGAACTCAGGGCCTTGTGCTTGCAAGGCAAGCACTCTAATCACTGAGCTAAATCCCCGGCCCCACGCTTTTTGCCATTGAACTAAATCCCCAACCTCTGGACCATGTTATTTTGCTGAATTGTTTCATCATTTTATTCATTCATTCATTCATTCATTCATTCATTCATTTATTTATTTTTTGTGCTAGGGATCGAACTCAGGGCCTTGCACTTGCTAGGCAAGCACTCTAACCACTGGGATAACTCCCCACCTATTTATTTATTTAGCTCATTTGTCTAATTATTTTAAAAATTGGCTTGGTGTAGTAAATCTTAGTAACAGATCATAAACTCTGTAATTTAATCTTAATTCCCATGGGATCTCTAAGGGAGCACTATCTTTTAATAACTTTACAGTTCTCATTTTCATCAAAGACTATGGAGCAGCTGGATACAGTAGCACATGCCAATAACCCCAGCTACTCAGGAAGCTGAGGCAGGATCACAGCTTTGAGGCCAGCCTGGGCAATTTAGTCAGTCTCAAACAAAGATGTGAGGTTGTACCTCAGTGGTAGAGTGCTTGACCAGTATGGGCAAGGCCCTTGGTTGAGTCTCCAATATGGGGGGAGGGGCACTAAAAATAAAACCATATCAGATTTAGGGTCAGGTTGCGTTTTTGGGGTGTGGTTCTTGCAACCTCGAACCTAAGGGCTTGCTCATGGTGGGCAAGTGCTATCTACCGTTAAACTACATACCACCTTCTGGATTCAAGTTTTGGGTCAGCAGTTTAGAGCTGTAATGTTTTAGCATAGTGTATTTTCAGTAAAAAATAGTTACTATTAATTCCTCAGAACTGTGGACTACAGCTGAGATTTTTTACATGTGAATTTTTTATTTTTCTTTCTCTTTCCTTCCCTCTCTCCTTTCTCTCTGTTTGTTTCTTTCTTTAATGGTGTAGGAGATTAAACCCAAGGCCTCACGTGTGTTAGTGCTTTACCACTGAACTACAGCCCCGGTCCATATTTCTGGGTTTTTTTTTTTTTTGAGACAGGGTCTCACCCTAATTCTGGCTGGCCTTGAACTCACTGTGTAGCCCAGCCCACACTGCTGAAACAGTGATATTTTCCCAACTGCATGTGACACACTTTCTTCTTTTCTTTTCTTTATTATTTTTTTAAAGATTTATTTAAGGGGCTGGGGATTTAGCTCCATAATAGCTTGCATAGCAAGTGCAAGGCCCTGAGTTCAATCCCTAGCACCCAATTTGGACTCTCAGCAATCCTCCTGCCTCAGCTTCCTGAGTGCTAGGATTGCAGGTGTGTGCCACCATGCCTGGCTGTATTTCTGTCTTTTTTATGGCTACATAACATTCTGTTATATAGTAATGCCATAATCTGTTTAATGTCTCTCATCTCCTTATGCTGAACATTTAGGTTTAGGTTTTTTTAGATTTCTCTAAAATGAATGTAGCCATGTATATACATCAATGTAATCAATGTATATCAATGAATGTGTGACTATACCTGTATGCCGCATTCCTAGAGGTTATTTCCTTAATATTAGTAAATTCATTTTACTGTTTTCTTCTTCTCTTCTTTCTTCTTTTTTCCTGCCTTCTTTCTTTCTTTCTTTCTTTTTTTCTTTCTTTCTTCCTTTCCAATCCTTTCTTTCTTTCTTTCTCTTTTTTTGAGAGAGAGTCTTGAAGTGTAGTTCAGGCTGGCCTTAGACTCATTATGTGGTTCGGGTTGGCCTCAGATTATGGCTATCTTCCTGCCTCAGTCTCCTGAGTCCTGGGATTACAGGCGTGCCTTTTACTATTTTATCAGTACAGTGTAACATAAATTTTTCTCTACTTTAGAAAGAAGCCTAAGAAGAGAGAAAATGAGATTGGATGTAGAAGGTCAATGCGGTTGTTAAAAGTTAATCCTTCAGGAGTCTCATTACCAGCAACTCCAACACAGCCAATATTAGTAGAAGATGCAAATGTAAGAAAAAATGCAAGTCGAATACAGTAACTTAACAAAATGCCAAAAAGTGTAAAATATTTGAAGCTAAAGATTATTTAAATCATGTTTTATTTATATTTAATTAATTCAACATTTGCATGTTGTATGGTTTAGTGAGTAAGATTTCAAAGTCATAAAGCTTGGGTTGGATTCTGTTTTTCTGAAGTTCTGGGATTGTGGGTAAATAATTATTTAACCTTTGTGAGCCTCAGCTTTAAGAACATTGTATTAAGGGCTTAATACAGTGGTGACGAACCTTTTAGGGCTTTCGGTGATAGCAAACAGCCCTCTGCAGCATGCCTGCCATGGGTTTGCCACTGCTGGCTTAGTAAATAGTAAAATGCAGTTATTAATGTTAGTATTAATAAGTAGTATGTTAAAAAAAGTAACTTTTACTTTTACTTTAAAAGTGAGTTTCCCTTGCTGTAGTGTATATTATCAATGAGTGGAAATACAGTTTTATCATATTTATTTTATAATTATACTTTTTGTTTTGCTGCTTCTGGGGATCGAACTCAGGGACCTGAGCTTGCTCAAGCACTCTGACTACTGAGCTAAATCCCCAACCTCATAATTATACTTTTTATTTTTTTATTTTTCATTTTAATTTTTTTTAAAGCAGGGTGTTTCTGTGTAGTCCAGGCTGGTCTTGAACTCACAGCAATTCTCCTGCCTCAGCCTCCCTAGTGCTGGGATTATATGTGTGCACCACATGCCTGGCTCAAATTTTTTTTTTTAATGTTTTAATTCACAATAAGAAATATGTTTACATTGTACCCCCTTACACACACTTGCATACACACTGTTGAGACAGTGATACTTACCTTAACTACATGTGACACACTTTCTTTTCAAAAAGACTTATTTGAGCTTGATCTTCAGCACCTGCTCCCCCTTACCCTCCCCCCAAAAAAGATTTATTTAAATCTGCATGATATTTGTCTGTTTTGTTTTGGGGAGCTGCTTTTTTTTTTTGTTTTGTGGTTTTTTGAGACAGGGTTTCACTGTGTAGTTCAGGCTGGTCTTGACCTTACTGTGTAGCCCTGGCTGGCCTTGAATTCATAGTGATCTTCGTGTCTCAGCCTCCTGAGTGCTGGGATTATAGGCATGTGCCACCATGTCCAGTGTTTCTTTCTATCTTATTCTCATTCACTAAAACAAATTACCAGTTATGATATAGGTATTAAAGTGATTTTACAAGCCAGGTGTGGTGGTGCACACCTGTAATCCCACATTTGGGAGCCTGAGGCAGGAGCATTGAAAGTTTGAGTCCTGCTTGAACGACTTAGTGAGACCCTGTCTCAAAATAAAACATGCACAGTGAAAGAAACCACCAACAGAATGAAGAGACAACCCACAGAATGGAAAAAAATTTTTACCAACTACTCCTCAGACAAAGAACTAACATCTAGACTATATAAAGAACTTAAAAAAAATCAGAGCTCCCAAATTTAAAGGCCCAATCCAAAAATGGGCATCTGAAGTAAGTAGCTACTTCTCAGATGAAGAAGTACAAACATCAAATAAATATATGAAAAAATGTTCAACATCACCTGTCTTTTGAGATATGCAAATTAAAAGAACACTGAGATTCCATCTCACTTTAGAAAGAATGACCATCATTGAGCATTCAACCAATAACAAATGCTGGCAAAGCTGTGGGGTTAAAAGGAACCCTTCTCCATTACTAGTGGGAGTGTAAATTGGTACAACCATTGTGGAAATCAGTGTGGAGATTCCTCAGAAAACTAAAATTAGGGGCTGGGGATTTAGCTCAGTGGTTAGAGTGTTTGCCTTGCAAGCACAAGGCCTTGAGTTGGATCCCCAGCACCAAAAAAAAAAAAACAAAAAAAAAAACCCTAAAATTAGAGGTTCCATTTGACCCAGCAGTGCCCCTTCTAGGTATCTTTATCCTAGAGTTAAAGCATCATACCACATTTATATATGTACACCCATGTTTATAGCAGCACTATTTATAATAGCTAAATCTTGGAAATAGCCCATATGCCCATCAGCAGATGAGTAGATAAAGAAAATGTATTTATACACAATGGAGTACTACTCTGCCATAAAGAAGGATAAATGTTAGTCATTTGTAGGAAAATGGATGCACCTTGAAATCATAATGTTAAGTGAAATAAATTGGACACACAAGTTTAAATATCAGATTGTTTCTCAATTGTATGAGAAACCCAAAGGGTGAATAAGGAGCACAATGGAGGATCAATATGGGGAAGTAGGAAGAACATGTTCAAATGGGAAGGGGCACAAGGGAGGGGGGAGGAGAAAAGGAAGGAAGGAAAAGAATTTAAACAAGAAAAGGAGAAAAATGGAAACAAATGGGGAGGGGAAGAAGGGTTGAAGGAAGAGGAAGGTAATGGGGAAACAAAGAAGGCATACTATGTATAGGTGCAAATTTTCTATGAGTGATCACTATGTGTGCCAACTATGTACTAATAATAAAGAAATAAAGTTAGGTAACTAGTTCAAAGTCACATGATGAGTGGCAGAGCTGAGATTAAAATTCAGTTGTCATCCTCCCCCAAGAAAAATCAACAAAAGGTCTAGGAAGCCATGTGGGTGGTGCATGCCTGTAATCCTAGCACCCAGGAGGCTGAGGCAGGAAGATTGCTTTGCGTTTGGGGCCAGCCTGGCCTACGTGCTGAGGGCAAGGTCAGCCTGAACTACATAGTGAGGCCTGTCTCAAAGAAAAGGGCTAGGGATGCAGCTCAGTGGTAGAGTGCCTCTGGATTTGATCCCCAGTAACAACAACACCAAAAAGATTTCACGACCCTTTAGTAGTTTGCAATATGTACTTTAGAAAACCCGGGTGTAGAATGCCAACATATATGTGTCTGTGTGTGTGTATATAAATATGTATGTGTGTCTGGCATTTTTTTAACGTACATGCTTTTGACATAGTTGTTGTACATATTTAGGGGGTTCAGTGTGACCTTTCAATACATGCACAATATACATTGTAATCAGATTTGGGGTAGTTGCCTCATCTGTCACCTCAGACGTGTTTCTTTGTGTTGGGAACATTAAAATCTTCCCTATTAGCTATTTTGAAGCATTGAGTTAATTGTTGTCACTCATTGTTGTCCTGCTGTGCTGTAGACCTTAAGAAGTTACTCTGGATCCGGCTGCACCTTGTACCCATTACCATGCTGTGTCCTCCCTCCCTCTTCCATACTCTTCCCAGGCTCCTTCTCTGCAGTCAACTTTAGATGCCACATACAAATGGAAGATGTAGTGTCTGTCTCAGTGTGTCAGTCTATTTCAGTTAACATAGTGGCCTCTGCTTTCATTCATGTTGCTGCAAAGGAACTTCCTTTAGTTTTTAAATTATTTATTTATTTATTTTTGGCTGTCGGGGATCAAACTCAGGGCCTTATGCTTACTAGGCAGGCTCTCTACCACTTGAGCTAAACCTCCAACCTGGATTTCCTTCCTTTAAAACTGTGAATGGTATTTGTTTGTGTAGACAACACATTTTCCTTATTCCACAATCATTTGTTGATGAGTATTTGGGTTGATTCCATACCTTGTCTGTTGTGAATCATGCTGCAGTGAACATGGGCATGCAGATTGGGCTTCAACATACTGGTTTCATTTCCTGTGGATATAAACCTAGGAGTTGGGTAGCTGGGTCTATGGTAGTCCTATTTCTAGTTTATTTTTGAGGGGGAGGGGTTGCTGGGGATCCGAACTCAGGGTCTTGCGCTTGCTAGGCAAGTGCTCTACTACTGAGCTAAATCCCCAAACCACGCCCCTGATTGTTTGAGGACTCTCCATACTGTTTCCTATAATGACTGTACTAATTTACATTCTTGCCAACAGTGTATGAGAGTTCCTCTTTCTTTGCATGCTTCTTAGCATTTGGTATGTTATGTTGCTGTTCATTGGTTGACAGTTATTATTGAACACCTATGCTATTCCTGAATGATTGTTGGTATTGAAAGTAGAGTAGTGAAGAAACAGACAAATATAGTACCCTTCCTTGTTTATATTTTAGGATGAAGAGATAAACTATAAAATTTTAATTTTGTTGTGGTACTGGGGATTGAACTCAGGGCCTTGTGCTTGCTAGGGAAGCGCACTAACCACTGAGTTAAATCCCCAGCCCTAAAAATTTTAATTTTGATTACAGCCTTTGTTACCTCCTGGGCCTTTAGAAATGATTCCTGAAAATCCAGTTGACAACCATGAACCGTTTAAAGACTTTCTGGAGACATGGGCAGAAATGAACAAGGTATGACGTGGGAGGGCTTACAGCATTTAGATCGTCTGTGAAGGAAATTTCCTTTTGTATTTATTAACTTAATGGTTTGGTCTTTCCCAATGTTCAGACAAGTAGTACGAACATGGAGAAGGAGTTACCTAGCATTAAAAGGTAAGTTAAAATTCCTTGCGTTTGTCTTGCGCCTCCCACCTTGTTTTACGTTTTTGACTTTTGTTTTACTTCTTAATTTGTGGTACTGGGGATGGAACCCAGGCCTTCATAGAGAGCTACATCTTCAGCCCTTTTTGTTTTTATTTAAAAATTTTTTTTTTTTTTAAATTTTATTTTGGGCTGGGGATTTAGCTCAGTGGTTAAAGTGCTTGCCTTGCAAGCACAAGGGCCCGAGTTCAATCCCCAGCACCAAAAAAAAAAAAAAAAATTTATTTTAATGGTACATTTTAGATGTATATAGTGATAACATTCATCGTAGGGGATTTGTACCTGTACATAACGTATCTTGTTGCTTCCTTTTTTCGCACCCACCCCCATTTACAAAAGCTTCGTTTCCATTTTTTCCTTCCATTTCTTATTTCTCGTGTATTTTTTTAAATTTTGAGACAGGATCTCGCTACATTGCTCAGGTGGTACTCGAAGTTATGATCCTTCTGCCTCAGCCTCCTAGAGTGCTAGGAACCACCACACCTGGCAGTTTTATATTTTTTGAGATGTTTGAATTATAAAAACTATATACTATTATAGGAAATTTTAAAGTGAGGTGAAAAAATTCCCTCTTAACACTTCTCCCCAGCAACCATTGTTTTTGTTTGTGTATTTACTTTCAGTGTTGCTATATGCAATACCATTACGATATAAACTTCATGAGGGCTGGGATTTTGTCTCAGTAACCGGAACAGTGCCTGGCACAATATTCACTGAACGTTGAATAAATGAATGAATTCACATTTTTGTCATGTTCTGATGCTTTTAAGATTTGGCATTATGGTTTCTTATTTGTTTTTGCATGTGTTACCAGAATCATTTATTTATTTATTTAGTGCTGGGGATTGAACTCCGGCCTTTCCACTTGCTAAGCAACCACTCTACCACTTGAGCTAAATCTTCAACCCCAAAAGGCAATTTTATAATTGAAAAATAGTATGTCATTGTTTAATTTAGTTTCCTTAGTTATCAGGATGTTGAATGTTTTACAGCATGTATTTATTAATTGTGGTTTTTCTTTTTTGAAATATAATTTTTAACTTTTCATAGCTACAAAGCCAATTTAAAAGGCATGGTCATTAGTGAAGATACTGTTCATAAAGTTACCAAAGGCTCGATATCCTCTGTGGCTCTCCACCCATCAGAGACTAGAACTCTGGTAGCAGCTGGATCCAAATCTGGGCAAATTGGACTTTGGGATTTGGTAAGTTATTATTCCTTTTTTAAAGATACTGAAGTTTAAATGAACTAAGTAATTTTAAATGGAAAAGCTTAGAGACATTTAATATTTATAAATAATGGTTGAGATTTTACTTTTGTGTTTTATGATTCCAAATTTTAGAAATCTGGGGGATTTAAATTTGTTTTATAGAACTTTAACATTTTTAGCTTGAATATCTTTAGCTATCTGGGCATAAATCAACTGCCAGGAGACTTTAAATGAGTGTGTGAAAAGCCATGTTCTCAATTATGTTTAAAATGTGGTCTGCTACCAAGTGAATATGTGTCCCCCTGCCAAAATGTGTATGTCGAATGCCTCCCTCATTGAACTGATGGTATTAGGATGTGTGTGGTCTTTGGAGGTAATTAATTGATGAAAGTAGTTAGTGCCCTTGTGAAAGAAGCCCAAGAGAGATCCCTTGCCTCTTCTACCAAGTGAGGATGCAGCTAGAAGGCATCATCTATAAACCAGAAATTGGTCCTCCATAAACACTGAATTAGCCAGCATCTTGATTTTGGACTGCCTAGCCCCCAGAACTGAGAAAAGGATTTCTACTGTTTAGAAGCCACCAGTTTATGGTGTTTTGTTATAGCAGCCCAAGTGTATTGAGATGCAGTCTCTGAACTAGATCAGTTAACTGTAGTACATACTGTATGTGTTACTGTAGTATCCTAGCCACCTATTGCTAGTGAAGTGAGCTTCCATTTCTTTCTTTCTTTTTTTTTTTTTTTTTTTTTGTGGTGCCGGGGATCGAACTCAGGCCCTTGTGCTTGCAAGGCAAGCACTCTAATCACTGAGCTAAATCCCCAGCCCGCTCCATTTCTTTTTTTAACTTGGGTTATTAGATTCCTATATTTAGCATTTCTTTAGTCCTCTAAATTCCCGTTTCCCTCCCCCTTACTCCTCTTCTTGTTTCCTTGACCTCTTTCCCTGTTGGATAAGATCTGTCCCCTTGTCTCTTTCTAGTCACCTTTTATCATTTTCTTTGTTTATACTTTGCCTCATTCAAATGAGGATACCATACAATATTCAAGCTTGTGTGTCTGGTTTATTTCACTCAACATTGTGTTTTCCAGATCCGTCCATTTTCCTATAAATGACTAATTTGTCCTTCTTTACAGCTGAGTAGTAGTCCATTATATATAGATACTACAGTTTGTTTATCCAGTCATCTGTTGATGGAGTTCAGGCTGTCCTTGAACTCGCTATGTAACCCAGGATGGCCTCGAAGTTTGAGGCAGTGATCCTCCTGCCTCAGCCACCCAAGCACTGGGATTGCAGGCATGCGTCACCCCGCTCGGCCTGAGTTTGATGTTTTAGAAGCCAAAAGCAGAGTTTCAAGGGTGGGAGGTCTCATGTAGAGAAATTTAAAAATGGGAACAGGGGAAAGGCTTTTTGGTGATGAAAAATAGGGCACCATTGGTAAGAGAGCAGCTTGAACATTGAGGTAAGGAAGGAACACAGACTTTAGGAGAAGTGGAAGCAGTGAATGTAGACCGCTTGTTGAAGAACACTGAAAAAAAACCATTAGAATTAGCCTGGTCCAACAGAGATCTTTTCAGGGTAGATTGATCTGTGTAGTGTTGAAGGCATGTAGTGAAGTCCCTTTCTCATGTCTTGGTGACTTCAAAATCTGTATTACTCTTTCTCTGTATCTAATATTTCCATCAACCTTCTGAATTTTCCAGGACATTTAATCCATTCTGTTAGTGGATTCAGCAAATCTAAAATCAGTATCTTGCCTGTCCTGGGCTCACCCCCTAATTCTCTCAGCTGTAAATTTTTTTTTAACTTTATTGAGGTATAATTTATGTACTGTAAATTCTACACATTTTCTTTCTTTGTTTTTATTTGGGGGGGTGCTGGGGATTGAACTCAGGGCCTTGTGCTTGCTAGGCAAGTGCTCTACCAGTGAGCTAAATCCCCATCCCCAGTTTAACCAGTTTAAGTGTACAATCTTGATGCTTTTTAAGAAATACACTGAGTTATGTAATTATCATAATTCAGGTTTAGAACATTTTCACCGTATCTGTAAGATCCCTCATATTTGTTTATATTTATTCCCTCGTTGTATCGTTAGCCTCTGGAGAATCTCCACAAATTTGCCCTTTGTATACATTGCATGTAATGAAGTCATACACCGTGTGGTTTTAGATGCTGGCTTCCTTCTCTTGGCATCACATTTCCAAGGATGATCAATGCCGTAGTGTGTGTCAGTCTTTCATTCTGGTTGACTGATTGATTGATTGATTGAGAGACAAGATCTTGCTATATAGTTCAGGCTGTCATGAACTCACTATGTAGTCCAGGCTGGCCTCAGAATCGTGGCAGTCCTCCTCCTTCAGTCTCTTGAGTGCTGGGATCACAGGTGTGTGGCACTATGCCCGGCTTTCATTCTTTTTTATCGCTGAATAGCAGTCCATTGTTTGGCTATATCGCAGTGTATCTCCATTCAGCCATTGGTGGGCATTTGGATTGTCCAAACTTTCTGGCTATTTTTAATAATGCTACTGTGAATATTTGTGTGTACTTTTTTTCTTTTGCAGGTGTCAAGGATTGAACTCAGGACCTTGTGCTTGCTAGGCAGCCACTGTACCACTGAGCTAAATCCCCAACCCTGTGTGTACATTTTGATGTGGACCTGTGTTTTTGTTTCTCTTGGGTAGATGCAGGGGAGTGGGAGTGCTATGTCATAAGCTAACTATGGTTAACATTCTGAGGGCTGCCAGACTGCCTTCTGAAGTGATTACACTTTCTTTTGTTTCCACCAGCAATGTATAAGGCTCCCATTTTTTCACATCCTCACCAACTTTTATTATTTTGTCTTTTGGATTATTACTTTCCTTGTGTGGCTTTGAAATTAAATTTTTCTAATGACTAAATGATGTTGAACATTCATGTCATTTGTATCTTTGGTGAAATGTCTATCCAAATGTTTTGTCCAAATTTTATCTTAATCTTACTTTTTGTTTTTTTGACTACATGGGTCTCACCGTGTAGTTTAGGTTGACCTTGAACTCCTTATGTAGCCCAGGCTGGCTGTGAACTTGTGGAAATCCTGCCTCAGCCTCCTGAGTGCTGAGATTACAGGCATGCACTACCAGACATGGTTTTGTCCATATTTTATTGAGTTGTTTGTCTGACTTGCAAGAGTTCTTTGCGTAGTCTGGATATAAATCCTTTGTCGGATGTGATTTGCAAATATATTCTCCTAGTTTATGGCTTGTCCTTTCATTTTTTTAGTGCTGTCTCTTGAAATGCAAAAGTTTATTTTTTATTTATATTTTTGGTGCTGGGGATCGAACTCAAGGCCTTGCGCTTGCTAGGCAAGTGCTCTACCGCTGAGCTAAATCCCCAACCCCTGAAATGCAAAAGTTTAGAATTTTAATAAGGTCTAGTTTGTCAATTTTTTGTTTGTTTTTGGTTTTTGGGACAGGGTCTCATTGTGTAGTTCAGGCTGGCCTCAAACTCATGGTAATCCTCCCGAGTGCTGGGATTACAGGCAAGTGCCACAATGCCTGGCCTAGTTTATTAATTTTTAAATTAGGTTGTGTTTGATTTTGTACCTATGAGATCTTTGTCTAGTTCAGTTTTTTTTTTTTAGTTCAGTTTTAAAGATGAAATTTTCTTCTAAAAGTTTTACAGTCTTAGCTTTCCTATTTAGTTCTCTGTTTTATTTTGAGGTTTTTTTTGTATATGTTGTGAAGTAACAGGCTAAGTTCATAATTTCACATGTAAATATCTAGTTGTTACAGCACTGTTTATTGAAAGGATTATCCTTTCTCCACTGAATTGCCTTGAATTCCCTCAGTTTTCTTTCTTAACTTTCTGTCAGGTTCTGTATTAGCTTTTTGTCAATGGCACCAAATACTCAAAATTTAAAGGAGGAAGGTTTTTTTCTCTTTGCTCTTGATTTCAGAGCTTTCAGTCCATGGTTGGCTGGCACTAAGGCAGGGATGTCATGGTGGAAGGACGGGGTAGCAAAGCTCCTGACTGCGTGGTGGCCAGGAAGCAATGCCAGAGAAGAAATGACCAGGGACCAGACATAGACCCAAAGGTTACGCGTCCATGAAGCACCCAGACACACTCAGAAGTGTGCTTTAATAATCCTCTAGGTGGCTCTGAAGCCAATCAAGTTGACAGTCCAGTTTAACTGTCATAGATTCCTACTGACATAGTCCCAAATTTCGAGTTATCATTTATTCAGTCATCTATTCATCCACTCATTCTACACTTAGTGAGTATTTTGTGCCATGTCTCATTCTAATGGTGGGCAATACATTTGAGCAACGATTGTCTCTGTCCTGTTAGAGGTTTGAATTTAGTGGTAGAAGCAGCAATAATGAAATAATTACCAAGTATATAAAAGTTTATCTATATATGTTATTGGTTATGCGGATTAATGGGTTTTATTTTGGCAGATTTGTACATGCATATAACATACTTTGATCTTTTTCACCCCTCTGTTGCCCTTCTTGCCCCACTGTCCCACCTAATTCAAATTTTTTGGGCGGGTGGGTTTCAGAGTGTATACAGTATATTTGCTCATAACTGTCTCCCCGTTACCCTTCCTCAAGCCCTCACCCTCCCTTTTATTGTTTTTCTCTGTCCTAGTAATAGTCTACCTTTTACTTGTCATCTTTTTTAGGTTTCACATATTGGGGCCAACATGCAATATTTGTCTTTTGGAGTCTGGCTCATTTTGCTGAACATCATGGTCTCATTATTCATTTATTTTCTTTCAAAGGGCAGAATTTCATTCTTTCTTGTGGCTGAGTGATACTCCATTGCATGTGTATGTCACATTTTTCTTTTATCCATTCATCTGCTAGTGGCCACCTAGGCTAGTTCCATATCTTGGTTATTGTGAATTGTGTCTCAGTACATCTGGTTATGCAGGTATCTTGTAGTGTACTGACTTTAATTCCTTCGAGTATATTCCAAGGAGTGGTATAGCTGGATCAAATGGTAGCTCAGTTTAGTGTTTTGAGGACTCTGCATACTGTTTTCCATAGTGACTCTACTAATTTACATTCCTACCAGCACCATAGAAGGGTTCCTGCTCCCTCCCCCCAATCTCTGCCAGCATTCATTGTTGTTCTGTTCTTGGTGACAGCCATTATGACTGGTATGAGATGCGGTCTCAGTGCAGTTTGGATTTTCATTTCCTTGTCATCACATATTTGATAAGTGGAGTGAATTGCTGCCTACTGTAACTCATGGAGTAAAGGAAAGTAGGGTTTCAGAAACACAACCTTGAGGGGCTGACCTAATTTGAAGGATTCGGAAATGCTTTCCTGAGGAAGTAAGAATTGATTTAGGATTTGAAAACTAAGTAGGAGTAAAACAAAGAAGGGGAAAGAATATTTAAGACAAGAGGAATAGCATGTCCAGAACTTTAGATAGGAGGGTGTGTATTTGGTATATTCAGGTCCTAAAAGAAGCTGGGCCTGGTGGCACATGCCTATAATCTCAGCTCTCTGGGAGGCTGAGGCAGGAGGACTACAAGTTCAAACCCAGTCTGGGTAATTTCATGACTTGGTGAGACCCAGTCTCAAAATGAAAAATAAAAGAACTGGGACCGCAGCTCAATGTGAAGTCCTTGGGTTCAATCCCCTGTACCACGAAAACAAAAAACAAAGAATAACAAAACCCAAAAAACTGTAAAAGAATGTCTGTGTGCCTGGAGCAGACACAGCAAAGGGAGGGCATGAGTGGAGTAGAAGGAGACTGCAGACAGGTCAAATGTTTATCATCTAAACTTTGTTAAGAATTTTGTATTTTATCCTAAAAGCTATAGGAAGCTGTTGAAGAGGTTTAAGCTGGGTCTTCCCTTCATTTCTTAGTCTAGTGAAATCTTTTAATGGTTAACTCTTCTGTTCTGTTTTATTCTTTCTTTCCTTTTTTACTTGGAGTACTTGGTAAGGACCCAGGGCCTCTGGCATGCTAGGGAAGTGCTCTACCACTTAGCTGCATCCTCAGCCCTTTATTAAATTTTTTGAGACAGGGTCTCGCTGAGTTGTCCAGGTAGGTTTTTGTTATTGAGACAGGATCGCGCTCTGTAATCCAGGCTGGCCTTAAATTCACAGTGTAGCCCAAGCTGGCCTCCAGCTCATAGCACTTCTCCTGCCTCAGCTTCCCAAGTGCTGGGATTACAGGCGTGCACCACCATGCCCGGCTGTCTAGGTAGGTTTTGAATTTGCTCTCCTTCTGCCTCAGCCTCTTCAGTAGCTGGGATTACAGATTTGAACTCTGGGGCTCAAGTGATCCTCCTAACTCAGCCTCCCAAGTACTGGGATTACAAGAACATGCCACTGTTCTTGGCTGAAGTATAGTTAAATTTAATACTATTAAAAATGGCATATATAACATGGTCTTATTTTTTCCCATGGTCATTCTATCTGTATAGGTATATGTAATGGTGTCTCTAATTCTCACTCAGTATTTTCATATTAATTTTTTTGGGGGGGATGCTGGGGATCGAACTCAGGGCCTCATGCTTGCTAGGCAAGTGCTCTACCACTTGAGCAAATCCCCAACCCCTTTGTGTTAATTATGATTAACTGGATTTGGAATAATATTTTAAAAAGTTTTATTTTGGGGTGCTAGAGTTACAGCTTGGTGGTAGAGTACTTCCCTAGCATGTATGAGCCTCCTGGGTTTCAGCTACAGGATTGCAAAACACGAAAACTAAAAACTCTTTATTTTTGCATATTCCTATATCGTTTGAGTTCTTTATAGTTTTCTTTTTCTAGAAAATGAGTGCTAAAAACAAAAAAATGCTGAGATGGTAACAGTCATTAACTCTGCATAGGTAGAAGAGTGTGTAAAGTCAGGCATGATTGCACATGGTGTAATCCCAGCATTCTGGGAGGTGGAGGCTCCTGAGATGGGTTGCAAGTTTGAGCCCAGCCTGGATAGTTTAGTAAGACCCTGTCTCAGAATAAAAACAGATTTAAAAGGGGCTGGGGACCTAGCTCAGTGGTAGAGTGCTTGCCTAGCATCATGTATGAGACCCTGGGTTTAATCCTCAGTACCAAAAAAAGTGTCATTTTGTAATTTTTTTCCTTTTCCTTCCTTTTCTTTGTCTCTTTGCTTCTAAAAATATTTCTCAATTTTAAATTAAGAAAAAATTGTTGGCTATTTCATAGCAGATCAAGCCAGAGATGGAGATGACAGTGGCTCTGATTTGTCCAAATCTGAAATGTGACTTCTTAGGAGCTGGTTATCCAGTTGTAGAAAGGATGAAAATGGTAATACTAATATGAAGTTTTAAATACATGCATTTTCATAGTGTATTTAAAATACTTTTAAAACCATTGTTTTGTGCCAGAACAAAATACCTTATGAAAATTATAATGCTGCCAGGCATTGGTGGTGCATGCCTATAATCCCAGGTACTTGGGAAGCTGAGGTATGAGGATCATGAGTTTGAAGCCACCTGGGTGACATAATGAGACCATGTCTCAAGAAAAAGAAAAAGATACTGAGAATAATATATTGATATTAGAGGCCTAAGTCTTAGGAAGCAAAGTGGTAATGGTATTGATACATTTTTAATAGCAAGAAATAATGCTGCATTTGAAAGAAAAAGTGGATTTCTCATTTCTCAAGGATTTCATCATGTGAGGCCATAATAAGCAGTGATTTATTTCATTATTTAGGTATTTAGTTTTTTTTTTTTTTTGGTTTCTTTTTTGTGCTGGGGTTCAAACTCAGGTCCTTGTGCTTGCAAGGCAAGCACTCTAACCACTGAGCTATATCCCCAGGTCCTATTATTTAGTTTTTGAGAGGGAGTCTTGCTATATTGCCCAGGCTGGCCTTGAGCTCCAGGGCTTATGTGATACTTCTGCCTCAGCCACTGAATAGCTGGGACTGCAGGTGTATGCCATCATACCTACATACGCAGTGATTTTTATTTTCTGTATAAAGAAACTAGTTTGCTAGTTGTAAAAAGCTGGATGCTAAATGTGACTCATTATTGTTGGACTGAAAACTAGAAAAAAAAATTCATGTCAGTATGAAGTTCCCAGTTCTGACTGAATGTGAGCATGAGTGTAGTTATAGATTAAGAAAAACCAGATTTAAATACTTTAATGATGTTATCTTTGAATCTCCGACTTTCTTTCAGACTCAGCAACACAAAGAAGATGGTACATATGTTTTCTGTCCCCACAGTCAGCCCGTTAGCTGTCTTTACTTCTCGCCTGGTAACCCGGCCCACCTCTTGTCCCTGAGCTATGATGGCACATTGCGATGTGGGGATTTCTCCAGGGCTGTCTTTGATGAGGTAAATGTTCATGTGTATACATGCCAATGTCAGATGAGATTCTGGATTCTCTATGAGATGCCACATGAGTGATTATCATTAGTCATATTGGTAGAAGGGGCACAGCATTGGGGCTGAGTTCAAGTCTCAGATCATGTATTACTAGTCATGTGACCTGGATAAGTTGCTTAACCTCTTTATTTTATTTTATATTATTATTATTATTTTATTTATTTATTTTTTTGGTGCTGGGGATTGAACTCAGGGCCTTGTGCTTGCAAGGCAAGCACTCTAACCACTGAGCAAAATCTCCAGCCCCTATATTATTTTTTTTGAGACATGGCCTCACTATGTAGTTGGCCTCTAACTCATGGTGATCCTCCTGCCTCAGCCTCCCAGGTGCTGGGATTACAGGCATGTGCCACCATACCCAGCACTTAACCTCTTTTGCCTCAGTTTCCTTAGCTGGGTAATGAGATAGTCACATGTCTGCCTTATAGGGTTGTCATAAGGTTTAAATGAGTTAATGCAGGTAAAGTACTAGGACAGTGCCTGCCACATAGTGTTTGCTCTTACTTTTCTAACTTTATTCTTTATTTAAGAGTCAGGGTGATGCTGTCTTGTCCAGACTAGGTTCAAACAATTCTCTTGCCTCAGCCTCCTGAGTAGCTGGGATTAGAAGCATGTGCTACCACACTTGGCTATTTTTAGCAGTTTTTTTCAGAAGAGTTTTTTTGGTTTTTTTTTTGTGCCAGGAATTGAACTCACGGCCTTGTGCTTGCTAGGCAAACACTCTAACCACTGAGCTAAATCCCCAGCCCTCAGAAAGGTTTTAAATAAAGTCACTTTACTATTTCTAGGATTAAGCCTTGACTTCTTCACTTGGGGAAAAATATTGGAATATTACTACACTTTTGTTCATCATTTCTGCCCTTTGCAGGCATTACTTTTGTGGTGATGACTCTTACATACGACAAAAAAGACAATAGAGAAATTCATCAGCAATGGTATTATATACCTAAGAATTTTAGTCTGTAATATAACACAAAGTATTAAATTTGATTTTTCATTTTCTTCAAGCCAAGCCTTAACATGTCATCTCCTCTTCTTCCTTTGTCTCTTTTCTCCTCCTTTTCCTCCTCCTCTTTGTCCTCCTTTTTCTTCTTCCTCTTCTCCTTGACTCTCCCCCTCCTTCCCGCTTCCCCTTTCCCTCTCCTGCCACTGCTCTCCCCCTTCCACCTTTTTTCTTCCTTCTGCGGGGGATTGAACCCAGGGCCTAGAACCATACCTTCAACCCAGATTTAACATGTCTTAAAACATTAACATGTATATGAAGTATATATATCAATCATATATACATACAGAGTTTGCCAAAAAATATGTATATGTACTTCAGGAAAAGAAAAACTTGTATAAATATTTTAATACTAAATTTATTGAGACATCATGAGATTAATACAAGTTACCTTTGGCTTCCTCAATTACGAGAGGTGCTCAAAGTGGTGGCCATTAGCTTCCAGACGTTTACTAGTGTGGCAAACCTTGGTCACTGAGATTCCTGCACAGGCATTTTCAATTTCTTCTCTAAGGCCTGGCAGTGTAGTGTAGTGGGTTTTCTGTGATATATGATATCCTCCAGGGTCCCCCATATGAGGGTAACAGCATCTGTTGAAACGAGATCATACTATTTTTCTTTTCCTAAAGTGTGTATACTTTTTTTGTCAGACTCAAAAGAAAGGAAGGAAGGAAGGGAGGGAGGGAGGCAGGTAGGTGGGTGAAGAGGTTAGCTCAGCTCTTTTGATCTGCTGAAATTGGAATTGAAACCTGCCATGGCTGTCATGTAATTCTGTTCTGCCAAGAAGTGGACACCCAAGGGGTGTTATTCAGAGCCTCTTGAGGAAGATGAGCCCTTTTCCTGGGTTGTTTAACCCTAGTTAGGCAGGTTAAGTTCCAGTCTATTTTAGAATAGTTGGAAAATCTGGGCATCTATACTTAATGATTACCTGACCTGCCTCAATCACCAGACTTGCTCTAGTCCGTTTGATTTCTGGTAGGATGGGGTGGAAGCTTCCAGAGGCCTAAAGAATCCTTTTATGTCCTATTGCTTATGTTTTGGTTTATTATTTAAATATCTAATGTTTAATAGTAACATTTGAGATGAGCTTCCAGATTTGTGTAACCATATCATATTTCCTCATTAAGAGAATTCTTACAAATTGAACTTTTAAAAATATATAGACTTTAATCTTTGTGAAACATAGGATGGTTTAACTGTACATTTTCATCCTTTATCTTATTTTGAATGAAACTTTAAAGTTTTTAGAGATCTGCAATATAGAGCAATTTGTATGTGGCATGCAGTGAAGAGAGCAGCTGATCACTGAAGTTGCTTTGTAAATACTAGTTGACGATCTGATTTTATGCCTTAATTTTTATATAAGCCAGTACTCAAAACTAACACATTCAGATATCTAATTATTCTAAATATCCTATTTACAGATGATGCATAATTATTTTTAAAAGGGCTTTAAAATAGTTATTCTACAAAAAAAGTTATTCTACTAATTATAGTACAGCATGGTCTTTCCTTTCCTTTCTCTTCCTTTCTTTTCTCTCCCTTCCTCTTTCCTGCCTTTCTTCCCTTCCTCTCTTCCTCCTGTCCATGTGTCCTTACATCCTCTGTCCTTCCTTGAAGTACCAGGGATAGAACCCAGGGCTCACACATACTAATTAGGCGTGTGCTCTGTGAGCTAAGCCCTTAGCCTGCTTTTTTTTGTTGTTGTTTTGTTTTTTGAGACAGGGCCTCACTATGTAGTTCAGGCTAGGCTTGAGCTCACTATGTAGCACAGGCTGGCCTTATACTCCCAGGGATCCTCCTGGCTCAGCCTCCCCAGTGCTGAGATTACAGGCAGAAGCCCTCTGACCTTACTGTTTTTAACTATTGCAAATAATGCAGGCGTGAACATTCAGGCACTGGTGTCATGTGGTAACTTGGTACTGAGCATTTTGAGGGACTGCCAAACTTACCCCAACCATCTGCACCATTTACATTCTCACCATTCATGTGTGAGGGTTCAAGTTTGTCCACAACCTTGCTGATGATTGTTCTTGCCAGGGAGGGTGGCTGTCCTGTGGGTGTGAAATGGTGCCTTGTAGTTTTGTTTTGCCTTTCTCTAATGATTGATGGTGCTGAGTGTCTTTCCTTATGCTCATTCTTTTCAGAAATATCTATTCAGATCTTTTGCCTCTGTTTTAATTGGGTTTTTAATCATTCTTTTTTTGGTGCTAGGGATCAAACTCAGAGCCTTGTGCTTGCTAGGCAAGCACTCTAACCACTGAGCTAAATCCCCAGCCCCAGTGTTTTCTCTTTAATTGTAAAACTTACCTACATTTTTAGAGGTCAGGTTTTTTGAAGCTTAAGTTATATACAGTAAAATTTACCTTTTTAGGTATACAGTTTTATGGGTTTTGGAGAATTGTTTACACCTGTGTAACTATCACCACAATGAAGATACAAGAAGTTTTCTTTTCTCCACAGAATTAGAATTCTCCCATGGCCCTTTGTAGTCAGTCTCTGCCCTTTTTCTGCAGCCTCTGGTAACCACTGATGTGATCACTGTGCCTATAATTTTGTCTTCCCAGTGTCTAGCAAATGGAGTCATGGTATGTAGGCTTTTGTGTCTGCTGTCTTTCACTCATCATAATGCTTTTAAGATTCGTCTGTTGTATGTATCAGGAATTTGTTCATGATACTACTGACTGAGCAGTTACCTTATGCTAGGTGAAATTATGAATGTATTTTACATTTAAGCTTTATGACACCCTATGAAACAGGTAATTTTGTCCCCATATAACAGATGAAAAATCTGAGGCAAAGAGAGATTAGCTTGCTCAAGAACATAAGTGTTTTCTGGTTGTGTTGGCACACGCCTGTAATCCCAGGTTTTGGGAGGCAGAGGCAAGAGAATTGTGAGTTTGAGGCCAGCATGGGCTACATAGTGAGTTCAAGGCCATTCTGAAATACATAGCAAGATCCTGTCTCAAAACAAACAAACAAAAAAAACAAACAACATAAGTGGAAGAACTAGAATTTGCACTAGGGTTTGTCTGACTCCAAAGCCCCTGCTCTTAACCATTTTAACATACAGATCAAATACGTGAAGTTTAACTGTATATTGTATATATTGTGCTTTTTTGGGGGTATGGGGTGGTGATGCTTTAGAGATTAATTTGTTAATTTCAGTTTCTACTACTTGTTATCAAAACAAAAAATAAGTAGAAATTCATGATTCAGCAATAAGAGTAGTGCTTATTTTTACTTGATAGAAGCATTTATGTTTTGTTCCTCCAGTGTGAGCCCTAAACCCATAGTGATACCGTTGGGGATTATACATGATTAAGTATTATAGCCATAATGTGTGCTCTTGATAAAATCTTTACAGTCAATAGGATATACAGAATAAACCTACTCTCCAGCAGTCCCCAGGCTGCGGTAGTAACTTGTGAATCTTGACTGTGCCTCCAGAAAGTGCGTAAACAGACACAGACCTTTTCTTCCCTTTCTTTATACTAACGGATTCATACCATATACTTAGTCTTTTGCATCTGACTTTATCTTGGAGAGGTAGTAAAACCACACTGCCTCATTCTTTTCAGCACTGTGTAATATTTCAAAGTGGAGATATAATATCATTGATTTCCCAGATCTGTTTTGGTGGCTTCTTGTTGCTATTACAAGCTTTCTCGTAGCAGACATCTTTGTCCATCTCTTTCAGTGAAACTATTAGGTAAAAGACTGTAAGCATTATATTTTGATAGATGCAGCCTGATTAACTGCCAAGAATTTTTTTTTTTTTTTTTTGTGGTGCCGGGGATCAAACTCAGGGCCTTGTGCTTGCAAGACAAGCACTCTAATCACTGAGCTAAATCCCCAGCCCCAACTGCCAAGAATTTTAATGTTACTCTACTACAAGAACAGATGAACATTCAACAAGATACCTTGGACTTGAGGGTTGGGAATTTAGCTCAGTGGTAGAGGCCCTGAGTTTGATCCCCAGCACCAAAAAAAAAAAAGAAAAAAAGAAAAAAAAAACATATACTTTCAATTGGATGGAATTCAGACTTAGTTCATTTCCTAGTGAGTTTGGCAGGGTAGGTCTGGAGCGGAGGGTTACTGGTTTTGAGATTTGGAACATGGCCCTGACATGAGTAGATGGGCCATTTGGTAGGAGGTGGGCCTCACAGCTGAGCACTGCCTTGTTTATAGCTCCCCCTGTGCTTCCCGTGCGGGTGATGGGAAGACGAGTGAAGTTATTTGGGTAAAGTGCTTTGTAACTCCTTTACCAAGAATTTATGCATTGACTTTCCTTCAGGAAAAGTGTCATTCAGCTCACTGTTAACTTACTCCCTAGGTGTACAGAAATGAGAACAGGAGCTTCTCCTCCTTTGACTTCTTGACGGGAGATGCTGCTACTTTACTAGTGGGACACTGGGATGGGACCCTGTCACTGGTGGATAGACGGACACCTGGGACTTCTTATGAGAAGCTTATTAATTCTTCTATGACAAAGATAAGAACTGTTCATGTGCACCCCGTGCACAGACAGTATTTCATCACTGCAGGATTAAGGTATGTTCTTCAGAAAATGTTATGGGTTAGTTTAGTTGTCAAACACATCTGACTTTTGTAATACACAAAGGCCAAACAATTTTCCTTTTTATACTGATGGAGGCTTCTTTTGAATGTGATTTAAAAATT